>JAQGBZ010000363.1:0-61739 GCA_034687125.1 Neelides folsomi
GGAAAAAGTCGAGTGGGGTAAGATCCGGAGAGCGGGGTGGCCATGTATTTTTCTTAAACTTATGATTGATTTAAAAAAGGACGTTAACTCTTAGACACGTTGTATACGTAGTTTCTAATATAATAGATGTACAATATTGTAAGTATATTGGAATACAGCTAAATGTATTATATATGTAATATCATAGCTTGTGTAATATATTACTTATAAATAAGAATTACAGATGCATTTAATAGAGTTTTTTTTAAGAACTTGAGTTTCTTCGAGTTGTATTGAACTAATGGTGAAACGTAAAAGAGAACTTCTGTACCTTAAATATAAAATCCTTTTCGATTCCATTAAGGACATAGGCAAGAGGATCGTTTGGCAAAGAAATTCCAAATCCAATCGAGTCAGTATGAATCCGGGAACTACGACCCTTTCCACTTTCTCATTTTAATGATCTTATCTCTCTATCTCAAGTAGACTCGACGAATTCTCAAGTGCCTATATTATATGCCATCTAATAGGAGTCTGACATAAATATGAAATAAGGGGAATATCGCAGACTGCACATCCAAGACGTGCTTAAGGAAGGTTTACATAAATTCGCTCACGTCCTACCATTTTCTGATTGGAAGCGGCCAGAAGACTATTAAAGTCTATATAACAATCAACTATTCAATTTATATCAAATGAATTGAAGGAGAAAATGATAGCTGAAATAATTCCTTTCTTGTCGTGTATTTAGAAGGAGCTGAAACACAGAATTGGAATAATCCTTTCTCACAGTCAAATTCCGAATAATGAGTTTTGCAAATTACATCAAAAGCATTAAAAACAGTATACCAATGTAGTATGAATTATAATTGTGCTAGGCTCTTGATAATAAATTTGCAAGTATGCAATTGGAATTTTAGAGCTTGAATGCTGAAATTGAGAATGTCAAAATGCCATTCATTTCAATTTCAGCCAAAGGGAGAATGAAACTTTATTGATAAATATTTTCACATTGAAGGATGTAACATTTGCTAATAGGTAAACATAGTTGATGACGTTTGGTTGACAATGGGCTTCATTTAATCCAATTAAGCCTCTGTATAAATGTAAGAAAATTATTATTAAGGTACGATTGAATTTAGAAAGAAGGGTAAAAGTTTGAGTTGTTTTATTAGTGTGACTACTCACCTTGGCCTGATTACGGCAAAGGAAATCATAATTTATGAAATGGATGGAGAAAACAATTTTAGATGGCTTTAAAGACCCTGGAGTAAAATCAATCATTCGATCAATTTTCTGTGTATTCAAAAGGTATGCCCAAATTCTCCAGGGGGGCTTTCAATTGAGAAATGAGATTCCTGACTGATATTTATTGAGTTTCCTAAGAACACATACAGTGAGGTTGAGGCAGTCTTCCAAAACCCGCAAAACCATTTATCGTTCAATATGCGCATAAAGGTTTAATAAACGCCTCCTGCTTCAAAAAAGAAAATTAGATACACTACTATACCTTTGTATTGAAGGCATACCTATACGTATGTGTGTATTTAAATCTTAACCCAATCTTTGGAAATCTAACCATACCTTAATCTGTATTTATCCTTTTAAATCCATTTATCTTGAAGTTTCTTAAATGTCACTGTAAGAGTATTATACTACCTTTACTGACTTTTTGTTTAGGTTAATAGAATTTACCATATAATGAATATTTATTTAATCTCTGAGTAATATAAAATTTCGTGCATTGTTGATTATGCTGATTCTTACACATTATTGATAAGACTTTGACAAATCAAAAAGAGGACTACATACATACATAATTTAAAATCCATTAATAATAAAAATGGAAAGAACATTAAGGACACAAATACTTATACATTTTATCATTGAATGTATCTTGATGTGAATTGGTTAAGTACTACTATTACCTAATCACATTTAATGTTTGTAGTAGATATTTCTTCATTTAAGATCGTAAATATTTAATGATCAATTTGTATACAACAAAGCACAGAAATTTCCCTATTATTTGTACAGTAGTAATACTAAATTTAAACATTTCCTCAAACCTTTAGTTGATATAAACATACTTATTTAAATGGTTTGTATTGAATTCTATAATGAAAACAGATTGCGCACTAATCCAATTGTCGATTAAAAATTGAATAAATACCAACATCCAATTAATAAGATTAAAATTAAATGGAATTTTTAATAGTTTTGTATTATCGATTCTTTTTTGGTATTTTTTGAAATGCACAAAAGGAGCTTTATCATGAATTTGTAATATTATAATGTACTTGTGTTTAAATAATCATAAACAAAATCGCAATTTTACGCCTATTGTTTTGTGTCATAATTGATTGCGGGCTACTGAATGTTGATAAAAACGTCTACAAATTTATATCTGTATATAATTAAGGTAATCATGCGATTTTTTTAAATTGACAATTTAAAAAATTACATTGAGAAAGCAAATTACATTGAGTTCTCTCGCCTTATCGTCTCGTCTTGCCTTGTAAACCTTTACTTAAAAACCAAAATAGCAATTGTAAAAAATTTAAAAAAATTATAAAATTCTTGATAATCATAATGCTGATCAAAGTTTCAATGAATGTTATAGATCAATTGGGATTCAAGTGACACTTTGTCATTGTGAATGTCATAATTTCGAGCCAATCGAGTCTGATGGAATCTCGAAGAATTCCCCATGTTCTTTCACTCCTACTGAGGCAATAAAGAGCACAGAATGCGGGAATAATAAAGAAGATAAGGTTCTGAAGAAGCGTCTCTCCGCCCGCATCTCTCTTCCCTCACAGTCTGAAATGGAGGGAAATAACAAAGCGGAGAAGGGGAGTCCGGCGGAAACGTCCCATCTCCTTTGCTCTTCCGAGACCTCGTCTTGCTCCTCTCCCCCGGCCGACGGGTCGAAGCCGAAGAGGTCGAGTTCAACTTCCGAGTCAATCCTTCGGCGGGAAGTTTCTTCCCACTCTTCATCATATCACTTCAAAAAGAAGTACAACTTCCGGTCCGACTCTGTTTTCTCAGATGTGATGCCAATGAGTTCCTCGGCGACGACTCAAATACAAGAGGAAGCTTCCGGCAATAAAGCCACTGGTGAGTAAAATAACACCGTTACATGCTCAACATACTTAATATAGAATTTATTATTATTTATTAAGATTAATTTATTCATGTATTTTCTTATTTATTTTCCTTTTCTTCATTCAATTCATTTGTTCTTGAAAAAATGAGTCAGATGTGATGTGAAGACAGATGAATGAATGAGACGTGAGTTAATGTCCCATGTTTTTATGTTGAAACTAAATGACCTTATTAATGTCATTCTCATCCCTTCCTTTCACCCTTTCCTCTTCTTGTCTCTGGTGACAAATTCCTCTTAGCCTCGAGCCTCTTTTCATCTCCCATCACCAATGGCATGATAAGACGAGCAGAGTGAGGATGGGAGTAAAGAGATCAATAAAATATCTTTCTGGTTCGTTTGCTCTCATGGACCATCAGCGTAGGTAGCTGAAAGACACACAAAAATACAAAATACACCGCGTATGAGGCAAAAGAGAAAAAATCTGAGACTTTCCCCAAACTCCTCGTTGCTCTTCGTCTCAAACTTCTCATCTTCCCTCGTGAGATTTTGATATAAAAGGGAAAAGAAAAAAATTCTAAGTAGAGAGATACATAAAATCAACAAGGGATTTGATCCTGTCTGAGCGAATGAGAGCGAGCAAATTTAGATGTTGACTTTTCCCCACCTTCTCCTTTACTTAACTTTATAAGTCTTTTCGCTTTTACGCCACAGGAAAGCAAAATATATAAAAAAGTAAATCATTTTCTACCCTCTGGACTCCTCAAGGCATCACTTTTATCCTCACGAACATGTTTGCGTTTATCTGCACAACTGTATTATCAATATATTACAATAAACTAATTTAGGTAATATGACTTTTATTTACTTTAATCGACTCTTTTTGTATTACAAAGAGAGAATTTAATTTACTTTAATCTTATAGAACTATTGCTAGCTTCTTTTCGTACAAGCACATCTAAACAAATTGTTTGTTTACGTAATATTTTATTTTGTGACGTAATATGTCTTCAATGTAGTAAATACGCAGAATCTTACAGATACTTAATACATAAATAATGATTGTATTTCTCTTCTTTTCCATATTATGTCTTCTACTAAATGCTAAGTCAGTAGCATGAAATTTTAGCTATAAGCTATAAGATTATTCTAAACATTGGTCAGTTCAATAAATACCTGTATATAGTTATGTAAGGCATATGAAATGAAAGTGTACGTGATATGAATACCAGTATATGTAGCAAAATATGTATATTATAAAAAACATATATACCTACAGAAAGTACAAGTATTCTATAACTTTTGCTTGTTCATGAGGAATTCTTTTTAATGCATCCATATAAGAAATTGTGATGTCGAAGGAAAAAAGGTAAAGTTGTGTATAATAATATGTGCCAATAAGATATAAAGATATCGAGACGACCAAAGTAGTTAAGTTATAGTTATAAACCTTTTTTCCGCGACGACCATAAACTAATGGATTTTACTTAAACTCCTCCTCAAGATTAATATCCTTAATGGAAGCAAACAAATCCAAGAGGAAGGAAAGAAAGGATCCCTTCCTTTTCCTCTCGAAGAATCACTGTGTCTTTGCTCTTTCATTTGTAACCTATCAAAAGAAGATGGATCTTTGGACGGATATCTCAGGAATCTCGAAATCCTAATGAATGACTCTTTCAAATGACTAATGATCCCAAGGCGTAGGTTAAAAACAAGTTAAGACCTCCTTCGCCGATTTAAACCGACGCGAGGGAACGGAGAGGAGGATGAGAACACATTCCCTTTTTTCCTCAATCCATTGAGAATCCTTATCCCGAGCTTCTAAGCCATTACTATATTACAAAAAGGTTCAACTATGTATGTAATAGTACACAACTCTTTTCGTTATATAACATTTTCTTATCCTTCCAATAGGGGATTCGGTGCCAAGGGAGAAGTCTGGCTCGCTTTCATCTCTCAAACCACGAGAGTCCAAATGGGTCTACCTGAGGAGAAAACTCACCAAGGAAAAGGTGAACCCAAAGAAAGCTCCACCAGAGGTGAAACAAAGTTCAAGCTCCAACTCTCAAGGTGGTAAGAAAGAGCAAGAAGGTTTGTTGGAGAAAAGGAGTCTTCTACAACGAGCAAAAACTCTTTCCATTCTTCCCGTCAACCGCTCCAAAGATGCGAGGAAAGAATCAAAAGAAGAAAAAGAAGAAGCAAAGAAAATGAAAGAACCTCCAGAGTTATTTAATGTCGGTGGTGAAATGAATATGATTCCTCTAGAGATGCTCATTGACATCAATGATTTGAAGCAGTGAATGTTCACACAATCAGAGGGAAAATTGTCATAAAAACACCTTGAATTGTATCCTGGTGCATTTAAATTATAAAATAATACACGTGCAGTAAGTACAAGTACTTGCATTTGTTAACGAAACTCCCAAAGGTTCAATGATCCAATTAAGTGATATGCGTGCAGTGGTTGGAAAAAGTTAACTCAACTTTCCCCTCAAGAAAATCAAACAGATATGATTTTATCACTTCAAGACCCGACAGACCTAAAATAAAAAATTATAGCATAGGGAAAGAACATGAAACAACGTTCTTAATAGAAGTTTATATACATAATATATAAATAATATATTGGCGTTAGGTGCAGAGCAGTTTGTAATTCAACAATATATCTTATGTAGGCTACAAAGCTCCAAGAACGCCGACAATGATCTAGCTCTATATTAACCATAGAAAAAATAGTATGAGTCGTAAAGGGTCATAAGTACTTATATCTAATGATAATAAGAAAAGATTGGTAAGAAAATTCTTTGCGCACCCCATTCTTTATCATATAAGCTGCTCTTCCGTCTTTTCCCCAACATCCTCCGTATTGATACGCTACACATACAAATAGACGAGTTGGTGGATAAAGACGACGCGAGAAGACTTGAAAAAAGTGTAAATGTACCTGCTAATAAAAAGTAGAATTGTCGTTATAATCATGACCATATAAATACCTATTTATGAGTATTGTTCTTACAATAGGGTAGATAGGACAAAGTGAAGGGATTCACATTAAATTCTAAAACTTACATTACTAGAGATGCCGTTTGAGAAGTACATAGTACATGAGTACATAGCAATAATCAGTCTAAATAATGCCAGTACATAGGAGTACATAAGAGTACATAAATTCAAATTTATCACTCTTCTATGTACTATGCACTCGTTTATGTACTTGTCTATGTACTCGTGGATGTTCATATATGGTATGTACTCATGTACTGAGTAAATATCCATGTACTATGTACTCAGTACATAGTACATGAGTACGTACTCGAGTACATACGGCTTCTTTATACATTACTATTCAACAATATGGAAGATTTCAAGTAAACTCTCAAGAGTGTATTTAGTGATTTCAAGATACATAACTTATGCTGGAATTTAATTCATACAGATTTTTAAAGGTCTTTGGAATTGCATTACAATTCCCATTATGAGTCGATTGTGATTAGGTATTTACGAAATGCCCTGGAAGTGTTTTAGTGCTTTAAATACAGTTGAGAAAAGTTTGTGTTGTGACTCAACTATCATTAGGAGCCACACGCGCGAGAGTCTAAAATGCTAGCGTAATGCATAATAGGGTAAATACAAAATGGCGTAATATTAATGTCATATGTAAATAATGGGGTAATGTTAATATAGCTTAAGTATTTAATAGCGTAATATTAATATAGCTTATGTATTAAATGGCGTAAGTATTTAATAGTTTTGAACTTTAATAGCGTAAATATTCACTGTATATTGATTGTCTATTTAATAAAATAAATTAATTTAGTTATATATACTTAAATTATAATTAGTAGGTATATAATATATTCTGTATAAAATATACTATTCAAGTCGAAAAATGGATCATCATCAAACGGTTCATTTTCATCATCCGATTCAGGTTGACGTGGCAAGTCTAGGTAAAAGGTAAATGCTTAATTATACATATTTTATATATACTATATTCATATATAAATGTAATACTATTAATAATTAAGATCGGATCTTCATTTTCCACAAATTCATTGTCTGAATCCTCCGATTCAGATATGTCGTAATTCACAAGCTTCAAAGACATTCTCACTTAATTTTGGAATCTTATGATGAAATATTCCTCAATTATTAAATAAATGAATTATTATTGCTCATATTATATTAAACATACCTTAATCATATTCAACAAGCAGTCTCGATCGACTAACAATTGTAAATTGAGTAATAACGAAGATATCGAACTTTTCTCAATCTATTGGTATGAACGTATTCCCAATCCATGTTTTTAAAGTGTTTATTAATGGTATCAACTCGTTACCATCCCATAAATTGGTACCATTTTGATTGGTAAAACATTATTACCACCCCATAGAGTTCATAGATTTATAATTGGTAATACTGCGATACCAGCCCATAAAAATAACGGTTTCTAAGGTGGTAACACTGCTATACCGGATATCTAGAAAGGGTTAAATACTTACGCGATATTAATATTATGCCATTAAATACTTACGCTATATTAATATTAAGCTATTAAATATTTAAGCTATATTAAAATTGCCCCATTATTTACTTAAGACATATTAATATTACGCCTAGACAATTACGCCATTTTGTATTTACCCTATTATGTATTACGCTAACGTTTTATGCTCCCACACGCGCTCTTCATTTCAGAACCGGAGAACCTTACATATTTAATCCTTTCATATCATTATTTCTCCTCTTCGATAGGAGAGTTATTAAATTAAATATTACTAACCTTTAAGTATACCATAATAGGTATGTAGTATCACTTCTACTTTAAAAACGATTGCGCCTTAGAATAATTTTACTTTCTGTGAAAATAATTAATCAATATGCGTGAATGAGAGTGAGTATGTAAATAAACCAAACAAAAAAGTTTATATTGTATGAATATTTTAGCTTAAAAATTTCGATTAGAGATTAAACAAATACAAGTACTTTTAAATTAATTATACTATCAATTTAAACATGATTTAGAATAGTCTTATTTATTCAGTTTTTAATATAACTGTATAACATAATTTTTAAATTAAAATCTAAAATACCTAATTGTAAGTAGCATACTTACTTATTATACTTATTACTTATAAAATACGTAGAGTACAGCGTGTTTCAGCTCGATGTCCCGCCTTTTATAACTAAATAGATCATAAGGCGGGACATTGAGCTGAAACACGCTGTACTTATACCATAAGTAGATTCTAGATTACAATTTCCTGAAAGCGTTAAACAGTATTTACTAAACTCTCATTATAATAAAGTTTATTTTTCTAAAAGAGCTTATATAATCTGGAGTATTAAACTCTATAATGTAATAGCATATAGGTAAAATATAAATAAGTACAATTTACATTATTTAATATGATAATTTGAACCAATTTGAACTATTGTATGATAGGCATATTATAAAAGCATGACGGTATGATGTATAACTGAAAAAAATTATTTCATTCATGGTAAATAAAATTGTTAGATAAAAAAACTCTGATTCTTGTCTGCTAAAATAGAATCTTTATAGTCAGATTTAAACAAAATTGTTGTTTTGTAATTGAAATTATTTTACAATTGCAGTGTACCTAAAATCCTAAAATACAGAATAAATTATATGTTGTTACTATTTATAAAATGCGCTAATGACTAATTAAATACATTAAAACAAAAATATTGCGATATATTAATCAATCTTATGATAAACATAGCAGATGTGTATTTATAAACACCTATAAAATATACGGTATTATTAAATATGTTTCTTTAAATATTAAACACTAGGTTAAAGATGGTTTACCAAATATTGAATGAGAATGTAAAATGTAATTTTACTAAATAATAAAATGAGTCTTGAATAGTAATATTATTTATTATTCTACATTTTAGTTGTGAAAATAGAGTAATGTATTGAAATATTTGATAAAATATGTTATATAATACCTATAGGTATACTAATATAATTCTTTTGATAATGCATTATTACATGTATATATCAAAGTTAAGCGTTGTAGTACATTGTACAATTCTGTAATACATGAATGAAATAAGGTAGGATATTCCGATATTGTATACACAAATTGTAATAAGTTAACTTTTATCATAATATCTAAACATTAAATGGCATTGATATATTTATTTCATCAAAGATTAAAGCGATATTGTTTACATCTTTCATTAAGAATTACGAAAATTGGTAAAGTGTGTATTATAAATATAAATGTTAAATTCTCAATATAAATAGTATTATATTATATTAAAGAATAGATGAATTGATACAATATTAAAAAGAGATTACTACTCTTGAGTCAAGATTTAATCTCATTTTACTGCATATAAATAATAATACAAACAGTCAGTCATAATATTAATAAAAATCCTTCAATTTCAAATATAAATTGAAAATATTTCTCACATCACGAAGTTCAATTTATTGCAAAATGAATCTATCCTGTCATGTGCACTTAACTTAAATGTTGTTCCTGACATTACAATTAAAGAAATGTATCAAATGAGTAACTTTACCACGTTTTGCTGTATACTCATGATATACTTGATACTTTCTTCAATACGCTAGATTGGACAATTTAATAATACTTAACTAATAATGTAATATAAATATACATATATCAATAATGCATTTAAGGTACAAAATAAGCTTTTCTTTCGCTCATCTAAACAATGAATCAAATAAAAGGACTACAATTCCAAAAACTGTTCATTCCTGACTAATGCAGATTTTCCCGATCCTTTCAGTTAAAGTAATTGTAAGTTAGGCACCCTGTAACGACTAAGTTCTGCTTGAAGTGCTTTATAAATATGCCATTAAGATAACTTTCACACCATTAAAATATTTTAACCACAAATTATTTGATACATAAATTAACTTTTAGTTACAGATTATAAATAAAATATTACACTAAAATTATAAGGATTATGTACAGAACCATTGAGAAGATTCAATTTTATTAATAAGTCTTTTGAACAAAAGCACATACAGAAAAATGTAATTTTAAAATCACTAGTCTATAAATAATAAGCATCAATTTTAAACTTAAACATTCAAATATTTCTAAATTGTAAAGTAACATATATGAGTAATTTCAAATCAAACGAAAGAATTCAAGAAATAATACATTCAAAAGAGATGAAAGGAATAAAAAGAAATATTTATAAATTACATTTAATGTAAATGTCAAGTTGTTTAGGAATCCATTTCATCCTGTTCTTCTTCGACAACTTCATCTTCTTCACCAACATCAATATCATTTGAAACTGAAGTTTCACTCTTGGTTCTCTTGAAGATGTTCGTCCTCACTTGGATATTTCCAACGGGTTTGTTGTCGGACTCTCCTTTCTTCTCATATTCAATCTTCTCCTAAACGAAGTAATAAGGTATTTAAATTAATCGTTGGTGAGTTTGTGATAGCATGAATAGCATTACTATTACACAATATATTTAATTAATCATTGTTATTCAAAATTATGCATCAATTATGAGCTATTTCATTTTATTTAAAAAATTGCATTTTAAGTTGTCATCATTTGCTAAGAATATGAATAATTATCATTGGGTTTTTAAAAGTAGTGATAAAAATTACTTTCAAATAGCGCTTTTTGTCTTTAGCAGCCAAATCGAAGTAAATGTCCTTTTCAAGTTGAGGAGCATTTTTCCACATTTCGCTCAATGTCTTGTTAACTTCCGGCATGGACAAATCTGGCTTAGCATCCCTCACCTAAATGAAAGTGCAAGATAAATAGACATCAAATCTTTATTTACATGTACAATTTGTAGCTTTTTGGCAAAATATTACCTCTTGACGATGAGCCTTGGCATAAAAGAAATAAGCAGGCGTTCCTTTCTTTGGAGCCGCAGGATCTTTCTCGCGACGAACGCGTTTTGCTGCCCGGGTCCTTTTACCCCCATTGTTCGACTTGTAAGCCGCCATTTCGTTTTGATACCGGATCTTGTCCTTATCAGCCAATGCAATGAATCGCTCTTTTTCAATCGCATTCATATCCTTTTGAAACAGATAATCAAAATGGTGACCACATGACATAAAAATTACTCTTATCATTAAGTATGCCTTATGCTTTTGATTTTTGAATCAAATGAACCAAAATGCTCGTTGAAATCATATTAAAGACCAAGAAGTAGTAAATAAATGAAATAACTTACATTCCAAAGCTCGCTGGCAGTCTTGGCCAATTCAAGTTTCGGCTTTCCTTTGTTCTCCGGAAGATTCTTGTAATGGTTGACGAAGTAGGACTGAGCCGTTCGTTTCTGCTGCGGCTTCTTCACCTCCACCATCTCGTTGTTGTTCACCTCCATCTTCTCTGCGTTCAACTCCATGTCGGCCGGAGTATCGGAGTTGGTCGAAAACGGAAAAAAGTTTTTTCAAAAAAAGGAAAATGAAGAAAATGAAAATGACGGAGAAGTTGGTTGCTGCTGGAGCGAGATGAAAACGAAAAGTAACGTGGACTGAAACTTTCACTCCTCTCCTTTCTTTGTCTTGGTTGGGGAAGGGGATTGGTTGGGAGGAAAGGGGCAAGAAATAGTTTCGGCCAGCTTTGAAGCTATGCCGCCTAGCGCTAGCGTCCGCATACAGCCCATTCAAAGTGGTCAGAGCGCAGAGTTGGGACTCACATGTCCCCTTCAATTTCAAACCCCCTTTCTGTTTAGTTTTCTTCCAATTTTCCATTTTATATGAATTTATGAGTTGAGGAATTGGTTCACATCTGTTCGGTTGTAAGTCTTGGTTTATCATTTGCAATAATTTGCAAGTTTTAACCCGCCCGGAGACGTCTCAGACGGTCGGAATTGGAAGCAGCTCGCGAACAATTCTGCTCAACTTTCTCGGACCATTTTTGCATTATTTTACGCATTTTAATTTGAAAGGTAATTCATTTTGACATAAATTTTATCATTTGACTTTATAAGTTATGGTTGGCTATTATTTAATTGAGATGAGAATTAATTAAAGGGAATATGAATGATCTTGAAGGAGGAAATATCTAATCTCTTGCATGTCTTACAGGATATTAAAATGGGGACGAGAGACATGGTTATGGAGATTTTGAAGCAGAAGAATATGGGGATGGGAGAGACCACCTTGATCAAGTACTACTGGGTCAATCCTCCCTTTATAGACGAATCGACTGGACCTAGGCCTTTTGTTCACCAGAGTTTCTTTTCAAACTCTCAACCAATTTTAGGTATATTATAAAAATGTATAATTATTATAATTTTTAACATTACAAAATAGCAATTTACGTTTTAGCATTTCATTACAATTTTATATGAAACAATTACAATTGAAGATTCAGAAAAGATATTTAAATGCTTTGGATTTTTTAGCTATTCGTTCTACTTTGGCACAAATGTTGGTTCAAAAAAATCTTGCCCACTACGATGCTACTCCATTGATCCAAATTTTGACTCACGAAGGCTATTCTCTGGATGGGACCTTCGACATGCTTCCTGTTGAATATCTGAACAAAACTCAAGGAGGGTCCATCAAACTCCTGTTCTACACCAGACATTGCGGACATTTTTTCTTTATTGCACGAAGTATTAAGTCTGATAGTCTTATTATGGGCGATTATGCAAAAGACACGATTCTCTCTCTCAAAGCGAAAATCCAACCTTCGACTCGGAATCAGATAGAAGTTGAGAACATGAACTTGGCCGTCAACGGTATTCGTCTTTTAGAGCCCTTAAGATTGGGATTTCTCTCTAATTACATGATCGTCCATGTGTTGAAAACGGACGAAATGTTCTTTGTCTGGATTGTTATCCAAAGAAAGAAAAAAATCCGACACCCTTATTCCTTTGTGAGGTCAAAGATGGACACTGATGAGATGAAAGTGTCCCTCTGGAAGCATGAAGGAATCCCTCCAGATAGACAACAGTATTATGTGTCTTCAGAAGAAAGTGAGGAAATTCTGCTCCCCGATGAGAACAAGACAATTCAGGAATTGAGGATTAAAAACGAGGACAAATTTCGTTTGGCGACCAAGAAGTTGCCCCCTCCTCCGAAAGTCAGTGATGCGAAAAGCGAATGGAACATGTTAAAGAAAGGAGGAGCAGGAGGAGAAGAAGAAGCTCTCGGAACTGTCCAGAACGGAATAAACTTTGAAGTGTCTTGCTCCAATCCCGAATGTAACATGATTGGGAGGAGGGTTTACGTTCACTGGAATCATTTAAACTTCAATTTGAAATTCGATGCTGCAAAGGTAAAAATTATTCATTTCATATTTAATAACATTTACTATATTATATTCCCATTAACAATTAATTATGTATTCGAAATAAGTAAATAATAATCCTGCGTATATTTACAAGTATTTTCTATATCATCCCATTTAGTTAAAGTGCGACAAATGTAATGAAGTTTACATCAATATCCACTTCATCATTATGAAGCGAGTGATGTGGCGACTGTATGGGAGGAAATATGAAGACATGGAAAATTTCCTTGAAAAGGATTGGAAGCTGAGCGAGAACGCTTCGTCCTTCACTGCATATTTGGAAGCCCGTCGAGGTAAAAGTCAAGCAGCTTGGACATTTAACGAGGTTTGGAATCATCTCTTTGTTGATGCGAGGCCTTTGTTCAAAAGTTGGGCCAAAGGACTAATTCCAAAATTGTCCGAGTGTTCCATCTGTTTTGAACCTCTCTGTTCATTTGGGAAACTCTGTTATGGCGATGACGCTGCTAGAGATTGTTACACTTGTAAGAATCTTGAAAAATTCATTTCTTGTTCTGAATTGGATTCGTGCAGTCATTACTTTCATAAAAATTGCTACAATGAGTACAAGACATGCCCAATTTGTACCTTACTCAATTGAACTAATCTGGACTAGTGTTATATACCTACTTACTTATGATTATTTATCTATTAAGCATTAGATCAATTATTTATCTAAAAGTATAATTATTATCATTACATTACATTACATTAAAGTATAAAATGTGAATTGAATTTATTATTATAAATGGTTGTTTTTTTAAATTTCATCACTCTTTTTCATTGTTGAATTGTTACTCATAAGATATTTTATACATCACAGTTATACAAAAATTATATTTAAATATTTTTACTAGATGATAATAGATATTTTTTGATGCTATTACAATGCTAAATGTATTTAAATGTAAAAATTTACCAATATCACTACATAATAATCTCTATAATTATTGCGATCTGTAGTCTTAATTATGAACTTCTTAACTATAATGATATCTTAAACTTCACGGATGTGAATCATTGTAGAAATGAGTTTAATAATATTCACACGACTAATTTTTATTTAACACAATTATTGAGTTGAGGTGATGATAAAGTTCTGTGGAAATTCTTAATTCGTTAGTTGTTAGTGTAATGTGTCCGGTATTTGTGAGATAGTGGCCGCCAATTCCGACACCAGTTGATGATAATTGACTAATTGAAATTACGATGCGATTCTTTGTCTGATCAAATTTAACTCCTGTAATGGCGTTTAGTGGATAGCTCTTTGTTTTATTTTGAAATTCTAAATCCATTCGTTCTCCGCCCCAGATCACTGAAAATACATGTACATTGATTAATTAAATATTCTAGTTATAGCTTACCTACATAGTTGTTTAAGCCCTAAATCTACATAATGGTTTACAAGTGATTACCGCAAAGTGCATTTTTCAATTTATTGAAACGGCCTGTCGAGACAATTACTGGGTAAAGGTCAGATCTTCCACTTGGCATTTCTGTAACTGTGCCTGAACCTCTGAAAGAAGACATGAATAATTGTATACTATTTTCATATTGTAATTGAATTGCTAAATTAATTGATTGAGCACTACTTATGTTAAATAGTAAGTAAATAGTTCTATGCTAAGTACATAATAAAATTATTATTCGAGCGATTATAGACTTATTGCTTGTGAGTTTTGTAATTATCTATTTGTTAATTATTAATTAGGTATTAGGGTACTTTTTCAAAATTTGTGAAATAAAATAATTTACCCATAATCACGCTTGCATGCTCCAGTCCCACTTTGATAGCTCTTTGCACCATCTCTCACCAAACAAAAATCTTTGCATTTTGCGTTACTGAGGGTAAGACTCGGATCGGTGAACTTGATAGTGGCATCTCCAAGTTTTTCTAAATGGTATCCCAATGTATAAGTTCCGCTGTTAAACGAACTCGCTGCAATTCTTTTGTTCCACCCCGATTTATTCAACACTTGTTTCACCATTTGCCCTAAAGTGATTTCTAAATCTTCGGGAGTTGTTTTATACGTCGTTCCGTCTGGTAGGAGAAATGAGAAACTGAGTTTCGGTCGACGTGGAAATTCATGTGAGACATGTTCGCATCGAACAAGGGCAAGGTATGCAAAAGAAAACTTTGAGATCGGTTCACCGTGGTCGAGACATGGGAAATCGCTATCCCATTCACCATCATCGTCAGCTATTTGTAAACTAAATTACAAAATAAATAAATTAAAATTGAAGAAATTCTAATCATTTTTGTTATAAAATTATATTAGGTACGATTATACTTATTATTTTTATAAAATGAATTATAAGTTCTTACTTGTAATGGTGAACAGGATGTAATTCAATGCCTGGGTAATTTTGGGAAGTCTTCCAAAGAATTAACCCAATAAGATCATACACTTTGGCAGTATAAATGACTACGACTTTGAGAGGATACGCTCTTTTATTTTGAGGAAGGAAAGTGAGGAAAATGGAAATTTTTTTACTGGGAGAGCTTGGATGACAACTTGATTCAAATTTTGTATATTGAGCATATGGAATTTTGTCTGGGTGTGGCACAGACCTACAATTACAAAATTAAAGGTTAACCATTTTAAGGACTGAAATATGATTATATAAATTATTCACCGATTAAATAATAGTTTTAAATTGAAAGAAGTGCACTCACTGTAAAAGCTTATTGATGGAAACAATTTGACTAGAACGATCTTTTTTCTTTTCTTTAAAACTTTCATCTTTAGAAAATCCGAAATCATTTTTCCCATATTCAACATTATGCAGTCTGACATTCTGCGTCTCCGTTTGAGCTTTTCGTTGTTTTTCAAGTCTCTCAAGTCTGATTGCTGTATTAGATCTTCTTCTGTGACTTAGATCCGACCCTTCTGTAAGCGTAAATAAATAAATAAGGGAAATTACATAACTATATATAAGAACATTAATGTTTTTGAATGAGCAAACATAATTTATGACCGCAATTTCAACCTGGCTGGTAGTAACTTGTAATAACTTTATTTCTTTATAATATTTACCTCTAATATCGAAGGAATCGTCACTAGAAAGGGTATCGGAGTCGTCGTGATTAACATTTCCTCCAAGATGCGGCTTTTCTTTCAGTGTCTTTTCGCATATCCCTAAAATGAAAGAAAACTTTTTATATTATAAAAGGTAATTTTATAGAGAATCAACAATATTTTAGAGATATACCTGAATCATCTTCAATAGTGAACGCTGTTCTAATCAGTCTGCACAACCACTTCTTGTCATCGTATAAAACCATTGTTTTAAATGTAATTAAAGAGGATCCGCCTTAAATCTTCAAAACACTAAAATAATCAATTTTTTCTTTGATGAAAACAACAAAACATGGTAGAATTTAACTCACCTATTTTCAATTCCAATTTATTGTGATTCAACTATTTTCTATTGGTTTGATGTTCTATCCACTTTGAAACTCGAACCATCTGAGAGTCTCAAAGAATCACAATTATCTGAAGATCAGTTAATTCATCAATTCTCTTTGACTTGGATCTGAAACCACATATGATCCGCACATTTGCACTTGCACACACCGCACTGGAAGCAATGCAATTTTCTTATGTATTTCTCTTGGGTTGAAATGAGAATATTTGTATACTCGTTCTAAATGGAGTCTTTTGGGATTCAACATTCAATCAAGGCGTAGAGTTTCATTCATTTTCGGCATCGGCATTTCGTCTTGGCATTTTCCAACTACGACAAAAGAACAACCAGAAGGAAAAGAGTCAACAACAGAATTTTATGGAATAAATCGAGGTATTATTTGTTATTGAATTAATGATAAACCGAATTTAGAATATAATTTGGAATTTTTTACCCAATTTTAATTTTTAACAGAAGAGAAGATTATAAAGTCGTAAAGATGATGGGCCCAATGAGTAATGTGGGTAAAGGTCGGCATTCAGGGACCTCCGAAAGAAGGTAATAATTATAATGATTGCTGGGCAAATGCCTTATAGTTCTACTATTGGATTTTTTATACACATTCATTAGGTCTTCTATATTTATAATTCCTTTTTAATTCTGCTAGGTCTGAGCTTGTGACAAGGGTCAAATATTGTAACACGCTTCCTGACTTGCCGTTCGACACGAAGTTCCTCTCTTACCCATTCAGTACACAGCGATTTGTCACATACCAGACAACTTCGTTAGAGAATAATTACATGTATGAGGTGTTAACTGAACAAGATTTGGGAGTAGAAGTGGAGCTTGTGATTCCGAATGCGTACAGTATTCCTCCTGGAACGGAGATTGCCCAACTTGATCCAAAGGATGAAGCACTCCTCGAAGAAGATGTCATGCCAGTGAAGAATCAAAAGAGGAGTCGTCATCATGCAAAACCCGTGTCTTGGCTGAGAAGGACAGAATACATTTCTACCGAAACGACAAGATTCCAACCGCAAACGCAAGACAAGGGAGAAACGCAAGTTGGCTACTCCATAAAGAAGAAGTTGAAGGATGATCATTATTACATGGACCACGAATCACAAGTGAAGGCTATTGAAAAAACCTTCGAAGATGCAAGAATGCCAATTGACGAGCATTTTTCAAAGCCTGGCGTTGTGCCTGTAGAAATTTTCCCAGTATTTCCTGATTTTGAAATGTGGAAATATCCCTGCGCTCAGGTATAATTTAAAATATTGTCAATTATAAAATCAGTTTAAATAAATCTTTGGCAGATTTAACATAGTCATTAATTATTATTTAGGTTATATTTGATTCGGATCCAGCACCAATGAATAAGGATGTTAATTCACAACTTGAACAAATGTCGCAAGCCATGATCAGGTAATTGTCAATTTATTAAATACTGATGGTCATGGTATAATGGGGCTAATATTTTTTAAAGTAAACTTAATGATAATAATATAATTTTTGTTTAATAGAGGTGTGATGGATGAAAGCGGCGAACAGTTTGTTGCTTATTTCCTTCCATCCGAGGAGACAATGAGCAAGCGAAGACATGACTTGGATATGGAGAGAGAATATGCCGAAGACGAGGTTTACGAGTATCGAATGACCAGAGAGTATAATTGGAACGTGAAGAGCAAAGCGACCAAAGGCTTTGATCAGAGTTACTTCTTTGTTATGAGAGACAACGGTGTTTACTACAATGAATTGGAAACTCGGTAAGATATTATTTTTTTATAAATCGTATTTATTTCATATTATGTGTTTCAGCTAAAAGTGATTGGTTTAACTTTTACTTAATTATCCAAAATCCTTTTTACAATTAGGGTTCGTTTAAACAAAAGAAGGCGAACTACTTCAAATCAAATGAATACGAAGTTGTGCGTCAAGCATATTCCATTAGGAGCATCCGACTACAAATTCCAAAAGTTCAGGGAAAAGGAACTTGAACCAATAATTGAAGAAGACGAAAAGCCAGAATCGGAAGACGAAAAGAAAGAGAAATTCGGAGGCGAAAGTGATTCTGAAGATGAAAAGCCCGTTATTAAAAATGGAGAAGAGGAGTCGGGAAGATCTCGATCTCATTCAAGATCGCATTCGAGATCCAAATCTCGTTCAAAATCAAGATCTAAGTCTCCATCTAAATCTCGCTCAAGATCTCGGTCAAAATCTCGATCCAAATCTAAATCTAAATCACCCTCAAAATCAAGGTCAGCTTCCAGGTCTCGTTCAAGATCTAAGTCTAGGTCTAAATCGAGGTCCAAATCTCCATCTTCTTCTTCATCGTCTTCTGCAAAATCTTCTTCATCAGCTGCTTCAGACTCAGAATAAACAATAACTTGGATTAAGATCCAAAATGTAAAGTGAATTCTTTTTTATAAACATTGATTTTGGCTTACTTACCTTATCCTCATTATGTATCACATATCTAAAACTTTCTTTATTAACAATTAGTTAATGTAGCAGTTATTAAATTAAATGTTGGTTCGAAATTAAACTTATGAAAAGTACAATATCTATAGATGGTTAATTTTGTTAAAAATAAAAATGTACCTAATGTAGGTAATAAATCAACAATATCAATAATCTGATCCATAAAATGTGAGCATTTATTCACTTCACATAAATACACGTTTTAATAAATAGACAACAAATAAATAGTAATGTACAATGTAAATGACTGTCAAATTACCCTTTAACCTTTATAAATTAAATATTATACCTTATATTATTAAATAATTTAAACATGTCATTGAGCATGGAGGAATTAATTTATTTTTAATATAAATGATTCAAAAGTTGATATTTGCGATGGGCTTAATTGGTCTTCTCTATCAATCCTCTAATTTCTGATGTATCAAGATTTGGACAAATGAGTTTTAGCTGCAAATAAAATTATACATTTACAATTTAATTTTTTTAATTGTAAATTATAATATAATAACGGGTAAAAATAAAGAAATAACTTGGCGAATGTTAAGATAAACTCTTACTTTATCTGAAAAATAATAAATGTCAAATTGGATTTGACGGCGAATTTTATCATCGTCCGATGGAGCCGAATTAATAGCCTTGTTTTGGTTCTGACCCTTAACCTTTTTTAATCTTTTCAAACTTTCTTCCATTCTTGATACTGAAGTGAGGACTTCTTGAACTTGTGAATAATATCTGTGGGTAAAATAATCATAAGCATACTATAAAAAATAAATCTTTATTACAAAGCCTTTTTCTCATTCTCATTCGCTTCCAGTATATTATATCATTATTTGTAAATTATTAGGCAATGTACCTTTGCTGAACTTTGTCCCCAATAGTTTGTCCAACCTTATCCCATAATGTATCCCTAGCAAACTCTTGGATGTAGAGCAATGGCGCTAAAATTGTCTCGACATATTCGCTGTTGGCTGTCGGAACATCTCTGTTGGTTCGTCTGAAGAGACGAGGAATCTCAGTTACAGAGGAAATTCCACTATTACTTTGAGACAAAGACAACTCAATGACTTTGGTTTCAATCAACAAGCGACTTTCGGTCCATTGTTCGGTGAACCCAGTAATGTAGCGTTCGGAATTGTCACATGAAAATAGTTCATTTACTTGCTTCATTTTATCAACAAGAAACTCCTTTGCTTTCAATTCGCTCGCATTCAAGTCCAAGTATAATTTCATTAGTTCATCAATAGATTTCTTCGTTGAAACATTGTGGGACAATTCGTTAAGATATCTGGAAACGAAAATGGCAGTTGCTTTAAGAAACTTTCCACAAATATGTGAAATAAAAATTTTCTTTTCATCCCAACACTGTAAAATAACTCTCATCAAAACTCTTGTTGAATCAAAATTAAATTCTGAATTTGTGCAAGCAATATCAAATTTATCTAAAGCTGTTTCAAGTTCAATGGCCAACGAATGAAATCTAAAATAAAAGATTTTTTTACTTTATAATTTTTGTATTGAGAGAATAAAAATTAATTTCAAGAGTCAATTTTACCTTAATTGAAAGTATACGGTGAATTGCCATTTACTAACGAAATCCTTGAGTTCATCTGAATCTCTAAACTTCAAAAGATGTTCAATCGACGGAAGTGATGATTCGACTCTATCAATAAATGCCTCGCATTTCCTCCAATTTGAATGAAAAGAATCCGGACTTGAAGGAGAGGAAATATGAGGGAAATGTTTGGAAATTATATTAACGATGGTAGGGAAAATTCCTCTTGAAATAAAGTCATAGTTTGTTAACCATTGAGAATTTGCAATATCTTTCGATACAATAATCAATGGACATTTGTCAATAAAGACTTCGAATTCGTCAATAAGAGCAAACATGTTTCCTTTCTTTGCAAGGATCAAATTACATTTTGGTTTCACGACTTTTTCAACGAAGATTTCTTCAGCTTTTTTTACTTCTTTCAATTCGTAATACATGAAAAGAAGAGATTTGACCATAGCTGCTGAGTCGCTTTCGCCGTCAGAAGTAAAATGTGGGAGATTTCCGTAAATTTCAATAAAGCCTGCAAGTCGACTAAAGATTTGTTCTGCCACAGCATTACAACGCTATTAAAACGGAATATAATTTATTTAAATATTAACATTTTCCACTCATTGGAAAATTTTATATATAAATGGATTTTCATTTGTATAAATAATCAAAGTTTTTACATCTTTAAAATTCTGACTGAGGACGGAATTGTTACATTTGGCCAATAAAAATTTTGTTTCGGCAATTTCATGTGATGCAGATTTTAGATAGTCATAGTCGGAGCTAGTCACAACTTCAAAAGGCACATTCTGAATGTATTTTTCTGCTGAAACGAGAGCTTTTTGGGTCTGTCGCAGAAATTGTAGTTGTGCCTTTGAAGAACGAATTTGATTTTTCATCGATAGTTCACTATTCAATGATGATATTATCGAGTCCAAGTTATTGTAAAGTTCCTGTTTAATAAACAGCAAAGATATTTCATTCAATTATCATGTAATATAAATTGCTTACACGTAAAGAAGATAAATTATAAAACCCCAAATATCTAATCTAGTGTCGCAAACTGTATAAAAATGTTAATAACATTAATTACCTGTAATTCCTTTTGGGCTTTTGTCAAAGGTGTGAAAATGTTCTGAATTCTACTATCTAATCCAACTAGGTTTGATGATAGATTTACAAATTGACCATAATCTTGATTTATCAATTCAATGAGAGACGATCGAAGAAACTTTAAATGAGATCCAAGATCATCTCTGAGAACATCCAAAGGCACATTTTGTCTCTTCCGTTGAATGAATTCGTCGACAGAAAATAACTCCGAGTGAAATTCTGAAGGTTCAAAGCTGAGTTTGGAATTACAGAATGAGTCGGTGAAATTCATGTTTAAAATGAGCAATTAAGCAAATTTGTATCGGTACCGGTGTCCTTTGAGCTTGGCAGGAATCTAAAAATATATGAGAATTGAAATTATAAATGAATTTGACAATTCACAAATTAATTAAAATGTAATAATTGAAAATCACCTGTGTTGCGTATGTAGCGGTTAAATGAATCTAATTTACATAACTTAATATCCTTTAATACTATATATTAAGGAAATTTTGATGTGTCGTTATTTTCATTATAAAGGCAAATTAAATTAATATGGTTTGATCTTGGTTTGATCATGTGCATGTGTGTGAAATAATGACAGATGATTCGATGAAACAAAAATCCTCTTTAGTTCCATATGCTTATACCATTATTGAATAACTACATAAACATAATATTTATATGAATTATAAGTCCCTGTGCGTTATATTCATTATAGTTAATTATTTAATTAATTTCTCTTTATAAATGTTAATAATAAATGGATTTATTCAATGGAATCGTATGGAACCTTTAGTCTATTTGCTACACAATGACCAAAGTACAACGTGTCTATAACGTGAACATATGAGACTCTTGTAGAGTGAGTTTATATATTGTGTCTCCGGTCCCGCTGAAGTATTAAAGTATTAACTTCCATTTCCATCTCCATCTCTAATTCTTATAAAAATAATAGAGTTAAATGATATCAAATAGGGCATTTTAATACCCAATCAATCAATACTAGGAGTGGGCTAGACCCACAATTCAACAATAGCTCAAAATAAGTATAATCCGCATCAATAAATGAGTTCAATACTTTTCTGGCTTGTTCAACGTTCATCAACGGAGGCCAACTGTTCAAAGAGAGTTGAAAGGATCGAATAATAATTAACGATGAATCGTATCTGCAGTCAGCAAAATGTGCTTCAATTATCATTGTAAGATTTTCTGGAGTCTATTCAATATATTTAATTTATATAAGGTAATAATTTGAAAGAAACCGTAAAATGATAAAAGCACTTTTAGCACAATAATTTAACTGCTAGTAAAGCATCATAATACCTAACAAACAAATTTTTATCAATAAACACAATTTATTTTTAACGTAAAATTCTATTATAAATCTGAACTTATAGAAGAGCATTATTATGTTACTTTGTTTATACTTTATGTTAGCCCAAAGTTTATTGACCACAAATTAAATAATTAAATTTTTAATCATGTATATAAACACACATAATGCTACTCAATAACAAGATTGAAAGTAATTACATAAAGCGATTGCGAAACTATATGATATGTTACAGGTCATTTAATTTCTTATTTTGCTAATTTGCAAGTTGCAATTACTATGAATTATAGTAATCGTAATCATTAAGATCACATCACTATTTTGCCCTTAGCTTATTCAAGGTTATTTACTGATATTTTTAGAGTCTGGAAGCTTTGTTTAATAAGTTAAATATTCTTTCTTCTTAATATGAAATGACCCATTGGTCATTAAATCCACTAATTTCTGAACAATGACCGTTTAAAGGGCATTGTTCGACATACCTAACAGTTCATTAGTTGATGCTGGTGCGGCTTAAACTCGGACACGGCTTAGATTAATTATTGTTTAAAACTTTCAAAGGTAGTTCGGTATGTATCATTATCTATATATTTATAAAGATTTTTTGTCCCTTTAACTTGATGATTTATGGGTTCAAGGTTTGAGGGATTTTTATATTTAAGTTGAACGAGGTACATACATATGTTTAATACACTGACAATAATCGTTAATTTATCTGCTAACTTTATTCAAAATCATTTCTTGGTTGAGCTTAGAGTCCTCAGCAATTTATCGTTTTTATTCATTCCATTTAAATTCACATATATTTATTTATATTTAAAATATCAAAGGATTGTGTCAGATGCTATTTTGTTTCTAGTTTTTCATTGCGTATTTAATACGCTTGGAATTAAAAGCGTTTTTTAGTTTAGGTACTTGTTACAACTGTGAGGCACCATGATTGCATTTGGAAGCTCATTGATGGTAAATGTAAGTATATTTACACTTGGCTAACCAACATTTCATTATTCTTGGAACGTTTTATTAATCCCAGATCTTAAATATTTATACATTGTTAAATATTCATTTCATTTGAATCGAAATTGAGTATGCTGATCTTAAAGGTATACAATTTTTATGACGATGGATCTAATGGATCTATTCTTGGCATTGAATAACTTATTATTTATTCAATGCCTATCATTTCGTGTGTATAGTTATTTATTGTTTTAGCATCGAATAAAGAAACTATCATTCATAAAGCAAAAAATGAAATTTAATTTCTATTTTAATTGTAATTGTAAATTCAATTTGAACTTGTTTGATGATGGCGTTCTGCTTCAAGCATAACAGAAAAGTTAAAATATTCTGTGTTTTAAATTTTTATTATTATTTTTGCATGTTTTGGAAATTCATAATTATTTATAGTAAAGGTTAAATAAATAATTCCTATTTATTTTATTTTTTTAGTTTCAAAAGGGAGTAGGAAAAAGAAAACGGTCTCGAAGTCGAGAGACTTCAAAATCTAATTCTTCGATAAGCGACGAAAATTCGCATCATCAGCTTGGACGAACTTCCTCTTCAAATTCTCATTTCAGTCCAATGCCAATGGAAGGGATTTTAAGCAAATGGACGAACGTTATGAAGGTTTATTATTTTTTTATGTAAATAAGTATGTTAGATTAGATATTATATTTAATAAAGTATAGTACCAAGATCTTTAGCTTATTTTTTAAAAAAATATTGGCATTTTTAAAATTTCCATTATTTATTTTATTTATTTAATCAAGGGATGGCAGTTTCGGTGGTTCGTATTAGACGAAAATACAGGATTACTCTCTTATTATACGGTACAAATTATGGGCATTGTATATGATAATTGATGATCTACTAGCTTAACAAGATTTTCTTTATTCATTTGTTTTTTGACTTTAATAATTAATTTAGTCGAAAGAGAAAATGAGGAGAGGTGTGAGACGAGGATGCATTCGCTTACAAGGTGCCGTGTTAGGAATTGACGATGAAGAGGACGCGAACTTTACCATAACTGTTGACGCTAAAGTTTTCCATCTCCAGGCTAAAGACGCGGAAGAGCGAGAAATTTGGGTAAGTCAGAGTTTCCATCATCAATTATCCACATTTAAATTAACCTCACGCGACAGAGGTCTCATTTTATTTATTAGTTCAATTTTTTGTTATCTTATACAACACATGTTTTTATACTCTTTTTTGATATAATTTATATATCGGTTAACAAGGTCCGGGCATTAGAAGAGGCAATACTAAAGCACGCAAGAGTTCGACCGGGTGGTTACATTCCGCATCATTTGTCGTCGGGAAGCGGGGGAATCGGATTAGAGAATCCCCTTGGACATTTTGAGCAAAAACTCGCACAGGCAGACGTGTATTTACAAATGTTAATTCAGCAAGTGAACTCCCTCCAAGAAAAGCCCGAACTTATTGGCGTGGTCGAGAAGGCAAATGATTTCCTTGAGGCTGTAAAACACAGCATTGTCCTCCTCCAGATCGCCAAGGTAATCGAAGTTTCTTATCAATTACATCATCCCGCACCTCCTAGCCCCCCCTCAATTGCGCATGGAGGATCGTAAATACATTTATAGTATTTTGTTTTTGTTTTTACCCTTTATGTAATATAAGCCCTCTTACTGCCCTACTACTATGATGCGTGTTATTAGCCTTTATTTTTCAACTCATTCCACTCATTCATTCCCTCTCCTTCCTTATTGACTCGATTGAATGTGGCTTTGGGAAGAGGAAAAAAATTAACTTTCTTTTAGAACACGGCATTTCCTGTCGCAGGCATTGCATCGCCAATAATACTTCATCATTATTCTGATCCAGAAGTCCAGACAGGGATTGAATACGGTAATGTGGTGTGATCTTAAAAGAACGTAGACATAACATAATTGAGTATATTATATAGACAAGTCAATTGAAGCAGAAGATCTGTTTTTTTTAAATATTGTGTCTGTGTGTGAATAACAACTCGTTTGTTGTAGTAGGTTCAGAGTGCAGAGAATCTTCCGCTTCCACAGTGAGTTCCCCAAAGAGTCCGATTGGGCAGAAGGAGGCCCAAGCCGCTTCATCTCCTAGCAGTTCAACGGGAGTTGTGGTTCCGAGGAGTATAAGTTCACTTGGCCAGTCGCCAATTTCTCCATCTGAGAAGAGTGCCGTTTTCATTTCCTACTCCAGCTCAGACGATGAACAGGACTTTTACGATGCGAGCGAAGATCTCTACATAGAACCGTATGTTCCTACACATTTCACATACACGTCATGTATAGATAATAGAGACGCGTATATTCTTTCAATATATCCATTTACTATTTGAAGTATCCGCATGAAAGGAATGGGAAACTCTCTTTCATTCCCTTCAATTGAGAGAGGATTTCTGTACGTAAATGAGATTCGCTTACAATTAGAACATTTGAGATCAATGGGATGAGATGCTCAACTATCGTGAGTTGAAAGTCTTAATACACTCTCCATTACCTCTTCATTTCAATGGTTTATTACACATTAGACATTTAGACATATTAGAGAGAAAAGTCGTTTGGAGTAAATTATTAAAACACCCTTGAAATCTTGTTAATTTTCACATTATGTTAGATTTTGTAAAATATAGAGCAGTCAAAAGCGATTCGCGGTCGTTAAGTTCTTTATGCAATTTCCTTTAATGTATCTCCTTTCCATGATGCGCACTTATGTTGAGCCCATTCCATGTAGAATAAAAGGACAAATGAAAAATGGAGAGCGTGACAAATTCATTTTATTGAGTGCTTCCTTTTGACTCGGCAAAATGCTCCAGGAAAGTGTATATTTAGAGAATCCCGACTTTCCATACCTGTAATAATTACATTTACTTTATGAATTATTAAGGAAAAACTTTCATTTGTGATTCAGTTTTGTCTTCCTTTTAATTCCTAATTTACTCACGGCCCAACGAAGACCAAATTATGACTTACGGATTTATCTTCATTTTATCCGGCTATGGGAATGACAAATAAATACATAGGTCCTTAGGGAAATGAATATATCACAATTTATACATTTAGGTAATTAGGCCAAATTGATCAAAATTACAGAATGTAATTGAGTTTTAGGTATAGCCAAATCCTCAATTGATAAATGATTATTTTTACTGATTTTCATTGCAATTCTCAGGCAAAATATTATTCGAATTTTACAATAAACGTTTCCAGTGTATTATTTAATAAAAATCAGATTAGATTCATATAAGAAATAAGAAGTTTATTGTACACAAACGATTGTCTCAAATTCAATGAGAAGCCATATTATACTACACAAAATATTTCTAGACTAGTTTAACTAGTTGTGAAATTTTGTGCTTATTCAAGTCATGTGTATTAGATTTATTAATGGAATCAGTAACTTTGCAAAAAGGATATTTCGACGAAAAGGTTATTTAAATAATCATAATATTTTTTATATATAGTATTAAAGATTTAAGTGTGTTGAAGTAAGATGTAAGAAAAAGTTTTACACACAGCGCAATATATTAATTTTTACAATAATTAATACACTAATAGTTTACAAATGCCTTTTGACCTTTTAGTCGAGGTTCATTTAGTGTTTGCCAAAAGACTTACTTGTATCCAATTGTATTGAACAATGCAGTAAACTCAAATAAGAACCTAATTGGAATTCCTTGTACGATTGCGAAATTAAGATTCAAATCCCGAGTGAGAGTGAAAGGAACTTTGAAGAGATAAAACGAGTATTATATCAAAATATATCCGAAATTGTAGGACGTATAGTTAAATGCAGTGTAGGAAATCACTCGACTGATTCTGTTCCGCTATTTATTTAATGCTCTGTCTATCCCTATATTTTGAATGTGAAATAAAATGTAAAGTACCAGAAGCAATAAGTAGTCTATATATGTAAGTCTACGAATGGCCTTACTAATAAATTTGTTAAAATAACATATTATATCGACTTTTATATCGATTCCTCGAAGAGCATGGAAAGGGAGGAGAAAGAATGAAAGAGAACGGTTTTATACTTTCCAAAACCAAGAAGAATAGGAGTCGTATAAATGTAGAAGTGTAATTGTCGTATTTATCATTTAATTCTTTAGTAACGAATTGGAGGAAAAGCCTAGTGTGGAAGAAATTTCAGTCAACGTTCCAACGGGGCCAATCCCCAGACCCGCGGACTCTTCCATGTGTGTCAAAAAAGACGAAGAGAAGAAAACTAGTTCAAAGACGACGGTCATGGAGGGAAAGGGTGGACTTGAAGGTTCGACGGAGCCTTATATCGACTACGACGCTCTTTATGACGAAGATGCTCCGGAAGACGATTTGGGATCCGTTGAATCTCATGGCTCCGTTCTCTCTCATCTCCTCTCACAAGTCAAAATTGGCATGGACTTGACGAAAGTCGTTCTTCCCACGTTCATCCTTGAAAGACGGTCGCTACTCGAGATGTACGCCGATTTCTTTGCCCACCCCGACATGTTCGTCGCCATTGCGGATTATGTTAAGCCTAGAGATAGAATCGTTGCTGTGCTAAGGTATTTTTCATCCATCTTTACAATAATTTATAATTCATGAAGGCTTATTTTTTATTAGATATGCTGTAACTTACAGCATGTATTACTATATTTCAAGTAACAATGAATTTTCGAAATATTTATGAACAATCTTTTCATGGAGTTTGTGTAAATGTAAATATTTAAGAGTGTTATTCAATTGCAATTATCTTTTATTATAGATGGTACTTAGGAGCTTTTCACGCAGGACGGAGATCTGAAGTAGCAAAGAAACCTTATAATCCAATATTAGGCGAGGTTTTTCAATGTTATTGGAATCTCCCAAATCAAAAGTCAACGCAAAATCTGAGTGCAAATGGAGGAGAGGAAGATCCTCGTCTACTCCCTTGGGTAGAAGATAAAGATGCTCTTGTTTTCTTCGGAGAACAAGTTTCACATCATCCACCAATTTCCGGCTTTTACGCTGAACATCTTAGAAAGAAAATATCCCTCAATGCTCACATTTGGACTAAATCGAAATTCCTCGGACTTTCTATTGGTAATTTAATTTATGCTTTCATTTCACATATACCATTATTTTATAATTAACATCAATTCTCTTTATTGCTAAACTGCTAGTGCTCGCAGACAAAGTGATCACTGATCACTTAACAAGTTTATATAGGGCAATAAAAATAAACATAACGTTTTTATTTAAATTGTAATTTTCTTCATTATGCCCAAGCACTATACTGTATAAACTCATTAAGAAATCTTTTAATGTTAATGTAAAATTAATTCTAAGTTTAAGCGAATATTTTGTAAATTTCTGATACATTCACTAACTTATCTTATATCGATCTATTTCTAATCCAAGATAATTAAGCACGTAAAGAACTAACACCGTAACACCGTGGTGATACTTTGCTTTATGTATTATTTTTATACAAAAGTTATTATGTAGAATTATGAAGGGCAGACTTGAGGAGGTTATGAAGGGAATTAAATACAAGTTCTTTTAATGTCCTCGGAAAACTCAATTTTAACGTAATTAATTATACATTCATTATTTTACAATCGATTAAATTGATTTTCTATATTACTTTTTAGGAGTGCACAATATCGGACATGCCATGTTGACTCTTCATACTCCTGCTAGAGAAGATTACGTTCTCGGTATTTGACTTTTTAATCAACTTTGAAACTTTGACTATCAATACATAACATATTCAAGAAGTCGAGAGTTTAAAAATTAATGGAAATAATATTTGTTCACAGGATTTCCAAACGGATATGCAAGATCAATTTTTACAGTACCATGGGTTGAGCTAGGAGGTTCAGTAACAATCCAATGTGCGCAATCGGGCTATCACGCCAATGTTGAGTTCAAAACAAAGCCATTTTTCAGCGGTGAAAAAAATAAGGTAATATTAAATTAAATTAACTTGGCAGCATTTGAATAATTTATTGAATACGGTTGTAAGAAAGCAATTGTCTTTTAGGTCACGGCCCAAGTATTTGCTCCTGAAGATAAAAAGAAGCCATTCTTAACGGTCGATGGCGAATGGAATGGACTAATGACAGGGAAATGGGCTGATGGGCGAACCGAGAGATTTGTTGACGTGACAAGTTTGAAAATCATAAAGAAAAGGGCCCGACCAATAGTACAACAAGAACCTCATGAATCTAGAAGAATGTGGAAGGATGTCACGGCCGGTCTTACGTAATAAAACAGAATTTTATTAAATGGAATTCACGTTGCATTATTGAACGTGTATTGGGATGAATTAGTGAGAATGGTGATTGAATTATTCATTTGAAATCAGGTTCAGAGACATCGATAAGGCCACAGACTCCAAATTTTTTTTGGAAGAGAAGCAGCGACGTGAAGCACGGGAACGAAGTGCCTCTGGAGAAACATGGAAACCTGCGCATTTCTATCATGCTGGAGACACTTGGCTTTTTTCTGAACCTCTTGAGCTCCGACTAAAAGGGCCCAAGACGTCTGGAAGTAGTCAAATCACATCATCATTAAATTCAAACACTTAGTACCTTATTCAACCCCTAATTAAATTATTAATTATTGTATGTAGAATACGAGTTATTTTTTAAATTTATCATTGTCTTTTACTCGTGAACATTATTATACTTACATACACAAATACGCATGGAAAAGAAATCTTTGATTCGTCTTCACATAAAAGATTTGGTAATACCCGTCCTTCACAATAATAATTAATCTCAGCTTCCACATAAAGATTTTAAAATGAAGAGAATCTATTCCAATTAATATTTATTAAATTCTTAAAGACATTCCTTTACTGGGATATTTTTTCTTAAGTCTTTTCCTCCGAATTGTGTCTATTAAATCAAAAGATTAAAAAGTCTAGAATGTTACATGAAAATGTGTATCAAGAAATCGCGGCAATTGCTCCAATTCCTACAATCCCTATACATACTACATAATTGATCTTATGCTTAAGAAAGACGAGAAAAATCTCTATCGTGTAGTAAATAGAGAAAAAATTGAGTAATAGTTACTGTTGAAGAGAGTCGGACTCTTGTCATTTAAATGAGAGCTCTTAATGAGTAAGATTTAAGGACTTTAATATTTTTAGTTTGTATAATTAGTGAATTAATTTTTTAGTGAAATTATCCAAAATAATACAAAATGTATTATTATTAATTATTGATTTAAATTGCAGTTTAAGCTCTTTAGAATGAGCATAATAATAAGAATGAAAAAAGCATGTCGAAATGGAAAATTCCGTACCTTGTTCTATCATAATCAAAACTTTGATGGTGTGTTGTAAAATTGTTTACAAGTAAAGGTAACTTTTTAATCAATTGCATCTAGTATGGTGTATACCTAAGTATAATACATTTAATGTGTATAATCATGATAGTTATACAAAGAATACAAAATGTAATTGAATCTTCATTTAAATGTTTTGTTTTTGTGAACCTCCTTCCTTTTCCCAACTTGACCAAATAAAGTTTAAAGATGTTGAATTCGCTACAATTTTTATTCCATATTTCAAATTTCTAGACCATTTTGTATGTCATGAATAAGTGTCATCCTGATATTCCGATTACTCATTAAACTGATGATACAAATATTAATAGCTATTTAACTACCGTTATACTGATACGAGCATAAGAGTATGTAGTTGTAATTATTAATTAATTTCCTATTTTCAAGTTTCAACTTGCCTCAACCATTGCCGGCTACTAAAGACAGTGAAATGTATATAGAGAAAGTCATAGGGAAATATTTTTGTGGGTTTATCTTCATGTTCAACCATTCATGGTTCATCGGTTGATCCTCTTCCATTTGTTTCCAATTTCCAATATTTATAAAAATAATAACAATAAATAAGGAAATGTTTATTAATTTATTACATTTTTCTCAATAGAACTCCTGACCCCAATTTCATTTGGTCATATTTATTAATTTATTGAGACCTGACCACTTCCTTTCCCAGTTCTTCACTTATTCGCTCGAATCAAGGGTATGGTATTAAATATTAAGTCGTAGTCACATTTTAAAATATTTATGTGTCAAAGAGCAATTTGCTACGCTGTTGATGAATATTATTCCTTATATGCTATATATCAAAATATTAATATTATAATAGGTCAATTGATCTCGATAGATTAAAATTACGTTCTTTGAATTCTCTTAAATAAATACATTGAAAATTAATGCGTAAAATTTTTTAATTGATTATAGGATCGAGATTAGAGACCGACCGACAGTTTTACAAACTATTATGTATAGTTAAATAAGTTCAAAATCAAGAAAAGAATGCCGAGTTATAATATTGATCTGATTGATCTTGCAAGGCGGTTGAAACATGAAAAACTTTTTGTTTCAAATGAAAGGAAAGAAATTGAAGGATTAAACAGAAAGGTATGATTACAACATTTGAAAGTATTATAAGAAACCCATTGATTGCTGAATTGCTGGTGCTTTAATTTGAAACGACCACAAATTAAAATATATCCTTACTCTGTAAACTTTATAATTAACTGTCAATCTGAAATTACATTATTTAATTATATTTGTATTACAGGTCCAATTGCTTTCGACCGGACTCCTACATCAAACATGGCTAACAGGACAGCATCGTTTAGCTCTAGAAAAATTCTCCCGGGGTCCCGGCTCTTCACCATTCGTTTGTCCTTTCGTTTCGATCCCTTCAACTAACGGAGGCGATGTGGCTGAAAATTTAGAGCTCACTGAAGCACATAAGCATATTTGTCCTAAATATCTTCAGTCGTATATTGACTTAATAGCACTCCTTCGAAATCATCCAGACATTGTCGGTCTTTGTCTTTCAACTTATGAAAGAGAAAAATCAAATTGCAATAGTTCAACCTCTATCACTTTCGGAGATGTTCTTCAAGCAGTCGTTAACATTTATGGTATACTCTACCTAAATATTCATAATAATTATCTATCTTAGTTTTTTAATTTAATTAAAACTCTCTGATCATGTAAAACATTTAATTAATCAAATTTTAACTTTATTTTCAACTATAGGAGGCATCGGTGGTCCTCTGCCTGCTGATGGAACGTTACATTTAAAACTTCTGAGTGTCTTAGCTGGACTTCAAGTAAGACATCATTTGTTTTAATACACAATTTTCAAATATTTCTAATACTAATGACTAATAAAACCCATTGAATATTTAATAGCTTGTTGGAAGTGAAAGCCCTCGAAGAGTTCTTCGCGTTGGATCATGTGCATTTAGTTCTTTGTACAGAATTATTTCTGAAACAATTCCATCATCTCGGCTTTTTTTAGTTGGAGCTCTTCATCAACCTATTACTCAATTGCTCTCTTCACAAGAACTCATTTGCCTTGGAACAAATATTCCTGCCATGAGTCCGCTTTCTTCCATTGATCATTCAATTGTTGAGAATCCAAATTCAACTGTCAATCGAGATATTGCATCATTGGATAAAACGGAGAAAATGGCTCAACTCACCAAATTATTTATTGAAAGCATTTTGGATAACATCCATGCATTCCCAACAGGTTATTACTTTTATATAAAATATATGGTACATAATTACTTATTTTGTAAAGTTTGAAAGAATACCCAATGTTCAAAAAATACTAATTTTTTGTATTACAGGCTTAGCTTGGCTCATCAAGTCAGTCCATACTCAATTAAGTGGATCATTACCAGAAAAAGAAGTCTCGGCAATTTGCACTGATTTAATATGGGCATTATTTATTTGCCCAGCTGTAACAAATCCAGAGCCATTTGGAGTAACTGATGCTCCTGTCGGATCGCAAGCTAGGCATACTCTTTCTCAGGTATTAAATTACAAATATCATTTTAGATTGTAAATAGACTTAATATATTTTCATTCTTTAATTACTTTTGATAAATATACTAAATTGCCTTTTAGGTTGCAACAATTTTACAAGCCTTAGCACTTTATCGATGGGAAGGATCGGATCCAAGGTTAACAGAGTACATTTCGTATTTTGATCCGGTAATTTCCTAATTGAATACAATGTTACTTTATTCCACTTTTCTAACATTAAGTATTGTCGAGACTATCGCATTTACTTAATTCAATATATTGAAGTTTATCTTTATTTGGAATTCAGGAGTCTCTTAGCTCAATACTCGATCATGTTCTGAGTCTTGAAGGACTTCCAACTGAGCAATCCATCGCATCAAGCCTTTCCAGAAGAACTGTACTAATTCCAGAAAACCTTCTTCAACCTTTGTTCCTCTTTTTGAAGGAATCTCTCGTATTATTAGAACAAAATGGAAAGTTGACCGACATTGAAATTTGGCCAACTCTCGTGAAGCTCACCACGACTGTGAATGAAAATATTACTCAAGTGAATTCCTCATCGGCTCAATCAACGATGAATTCTGCAAGTTCAAATGCGACTGTTGGAAATAATACGAATTTATCAAGTTCATTTAATTCGTTAACAACATCGAGCAGTCCTTCACACACTCCAAATTTCTTAACCAATGGACGGAGAAATTTGTTAAATAGTAAATACAAACTATAATTCTAATTCTTTTTAGCATTATATGAATCGATATATATTTATTAAATTTTATATAGGATTCAGCTCTTCAAGTTCACCTCGACCTGAATCTAAAGTGATTCCTCCGCCTGATGTGAATGGAAACATTTCGGTCATCGTTTTTCCTGTAACACAACAAGCTTGGGAGTGGGTTGGAATGTCTTGTGAAGCTGAAGTAATAGCAGCTGGAAAGAAATCAGTTTCTGTCGGTCCAGCTGACGTTGTTGATCCTCTTGTTGGTATAGAAGACGCTGAAGATGAGGAAAGAGAAGACCGGGGAAGCATCGGAGAAAAACGGACAAGATTCTCATTGTCTCATGATGATGGATCTATTGGTATAACGTAAAAATAATAATTAACTCACTCTAATTTTAAGACAAGATGATTCGATTCAATTACATTAATACAAGTTATTGAATTTCTATTAAAAAAACTTTTTTATTGTGCAGGTACAAGTGATAATCTTGAAGCTGTCTCCGAAGCAGCATCAACTCATTCAGTTTCAAGTTCAATAGAACTTGAAGATCAGAACGACAATTTATCTGATATGCTTTCGGCTAACGTTTCTGGCAGAGGAACTCCAAATGTATCAGGAAGGAACACGCCACAGGAAGAAGCTGACGAGAGCGGCATGGGAGATGAAGTCGATGGAAGAGAAGTTGACAATGAGGATGTTGTTATGAGAGATGATGTCAATGATGCAAATGACGGGGAAATTCGTGAACCAGAGGAAGGAAATGTCAATCCACCCAATCTGAATAATCTAAATCTTCATGGTCATCAAATGCCTGATCCGGCAAAACAGGCAAGGTCGGAGATTCAAGATAAGTTTTGCAAGTTTGAAATTCGAAAAGCCATGTTTGGTGGTGACGAGACTGTGTCATTAGTAAGTGACACTTGGAGTACAGATGTTTTGGCCAGTGATAGCGAAATGGGAGGAGAAAATTCAAATCAACTTCATCAACTTCTAAATGTTGAAATGATGCGAGCAGGCCAGCGGCTTCCAAGTATCCCAAATAATCCCGTTATTGATCGAGTTGTTGACATTTCGAATGTTGGTATTGCTGATTCAAATCCAAACAATGAGACCATGAGTGAAGCGTGGAGCACCGATGTAGCTGCTAATGATATTGAGAGGCTCCATGATTTTGATAATGATGATACGCTAAGTGTAGCAAGATCTGATGATACAGGACGATCTGAAATTGAAAGTGTTTCTTACGACACTCCAAGAAGCTCTGGTAAGATTATAATTTTATAATTAAAAAGATTCTTTTGAAATATTTAATAATTGGAATGTATGAATTATTGCTGTTGAATTAATTTTAAAATGGCAGTATTTTTATCAGTCTCAGGTAGAGGTGGAAATTATATGCAAAGACGCGATGAACCAATGAGAGATCTTCTTTTATTTGATGATCTTCAACCTGGAAATAATACTTGTTCAGACCCAATTTCTGTTCCGCTTCGGCCTTCTAATGATCTGCAAATTGTTCAAGATCAGCCAATGAACGAAATGAACCAAAATGTCCCAACTCCCCAACAAATTCTCATGCCAGGTATTGTTTATTGTTATATCTAATGTGTCATACGGCATTTAAGTCTTTGCAAAAATCAATCTGCTTAATTATGAAATTAGCATTCATATACCATAGTGTACAAATAAATAACAATGTTACTTAATAATTCAATTGCTTTTATGTTTGACAGAAATAGTGAGTGCTTCGATTCCGGGATCGCTAGGTTTAAATCTTCTCAATTCTCTTTCGAGCTCAGCAAATGGAATCGGAAGCAATTTATTGCCTGGAACAAGTAGATCTGGAGCGATTCCTAAAACTATAAGCTTTGACAAAACTGCTGAACGAGGAGATAGGGTAATTCATATATTCAATTACAAGACTCTTTCACTGATATTAATTAGCCTTAAAATAATATTATTGATTTAGATTTAGAGCAACAATGCAAAATATATTAAAAGGTTAAACTTTCATATTGAAATTAACAGGAAAATTGGGATGAAGAAAGCGGAAGAACGAGGAGATTTTTTAGAAATTTTCGATTGCCATTCCGAGGAAGGAATAGGAAATCAAGAGGTCATGACGAACGATTCGAATGGGAAAATCGAAATTTAGATACTTCGGGAGCCCTTTCTGTTCCAAAGTTAAGGAAAAGTTTCTCTGAAGATTTGAATGGTCCAACTCCTTCAACGAGCTCAGGTTTAATGATTTACATTTAATAAATATAAATATTTTTACTATTATTTAAACCCATGTTGATAAACATTTAACTCATTCATTAGGTTTAAATGAAGAGAATGAGATTTTGGCAAAGTATAGAAGAAAACCAAGTTTGACTGATTCGACTGACGGTGGTCCAATTATGCCGAGAAATGATTTGAATGGAATTCTTGGGAATATTCCAAAGCATGGCTTACCTCCTCCAAATCATGGAAATCCTTCCGTCATTGTTCGTAAAGAATCGCTAAAAATTACTCGAGCAGAATTGGTTCATGACGCCAGGAAAAAACTTAGGAATGTTCTAAGTAACTGCGATCTTCAACTTTCTCAGGTAAAAATTTCAAGGTCTTGTTATCTAAATGAGTCTACGCTTTATTTTATTTTCCATTTTATTGGATTTAAAAATCTAAAATATCTTTCTCATTAGAATTCTGATGGAATTCCAATTGATAATCTACTTATAAATTTACTTCGAGTTGAAGTGGCTTCAGCTATTTCAAGATCCGATCAAGTATTGGCTGCCCAACTCCAAGAAGCCATTAGAACTATCAAGCAATTGGGTGTCGATGGGTAAATACTATATGATATTATAAATATTACATAACCAAAATACTCCATCCATAAAAATCAGAATTATTATCTAATCTTGATTTTTTTAGGTGCCGGAAAGTGCTGCGTCTTTTGAGAGATGATTATAGACGTCGTAGTGAATTCATCTCATATTTGATGCGTGCGAAGCAAGGGCTCCTTTCAACAATACAATTTCTTGAGCGATCAACTGTCCGAGCAAAACATGAAGGCGATACATATTCCCATTATTTAATCACAGAGTGTGTCCGTCTATGGCTTGAAGAAACAAATCAATGCTCATTTGTCGAAGAGTTCATCACGGAATTCCGATCAGCGACAGCCGTTGATGAGAAAATTGAACTGTTGGAAGGATTCTTGTATTCTCTGGTTGATTTGTTTATTGGAAACAAAGGTAATTCTAGTAAGAATCAACCAAATACTATTAACTTTCCTCAACATTTACACCACAATTACGATTGTTAAGTTATTTAATTATCTTAGTTTGAATTTAATTCATCCATACATTTTTCAGAACTCACTGAATGGCAGCTAGCCAAAACAGAATACGCCGTAGAACAGAATATTGTCTCAAAAATTTACCTCCTTGCTTTATATCCAAATGACGATGCTGATGTTCATCGTGACGTGTAAGTATAACTTTTAATTAACAAGTAGCATTTAACTTTTATTGGGTTTACATTTAGTTATTTCAAATGATTTTTAAAGTAATGGGAAATTTTTAAAATTTTACAGGGTTTTTAAAGAGCATATAACTAGACTTGAACAAGTGATTACTCCTTCTCACCGTGATTTAAGAATTCCAAAGTCCCAACTTGGAGAATGTCCATGGCCACCTGCACAAAGAGAACTCAAAATGTTGTCAGCATACAAGACACCTTCTGATAAGCTCAGATGCATCGTCCGCACATGTTCTCTTATTGTTAACCTTCTTTCTTCATCGGCTGAGAAGGTTGTGGCAGCTGATGATTTTGTCCCTGTACTGGTCTTTGTGATCATTAAGGTGAATTATGATTTACATAATTTAATAATTTCTCAATCATAACTTTATAAGTAAATAAATTAACAGTTTTTTATATTGATTATAGACGAATCCTCCAGCTCTACTTTCTACTATTCAATATGTCAACAGTTTTTACGGTCAAAGAATCTCCGGTGAAGATCAATACTGGTGGGTTCAGTTCTGTTCTGCAGTCGAATTCATCAAAACAATGGAATACAATTTGGATTAGAGATTCCAACGTTAATGAGCAACTTGTTCATATTATTTGACTAAATATTATATTCAATCATATTTAACGATAAGATATCTATGATTTAAAATGTGCTTATAACTGTTTACAGTAAGTTTTGGTTAGATTTAAAGTTAAAGTAATTTGGTTATCAGATATTAATTATTTGTAATTTATGTCACTCCCTTGAACATTTTTAATTATGTAATTGCAAAGTTCTGATAATAATTTTATTTAATTAACAAATAATGCATGAATTTGGGACCGTTTTGGTGCTTTTTACGTAGTTCCAACTTTCAATGTTTTAGATTTACAATAAATTGACATTATAATGATTCAACAATAAATCATACGAGAAATTGTTCTATACAATTATTAATTTTAGGATTTAATGTATTACAATAAAATATGCCTTAAGTTCATTTATCTAAAATTATATGATAATTCTATTTGGATCTAAATATATCTTTTAAGTAAATATTAATCTTATATTACTATTTAGATTTCTAAATGAATAAAAACAATCAATCGATTTTTTCGTGTCGATCTTTTGATGAATGATCTTGCCATTACTATTATTTAAAATATATCTCAATGAGGCGTATTGACGTTTGATTGATTTGAAATGTGTAAACGTCAGATTGAGATTAAATCGTGAGCCAACTTTGAAAGAAGTCTAACGTGTGGGTGCTGAACTCATTGCATTCTCTTTAATTTTAAATGCATAGTGAACTCAGTCATGCACTCAAGTCTATTGCTAAATACTCTTCCGAATAAAAAGACTTTAGTAGTTATCTCAAATAAAGCACATTGGTGCTCTATATATTACTAATTGGTATGGGTAAAGTATTTAAATATCGTTCGTAGCACACAAAAGATTTCAAATGAAATCAATGTGAAAACGCAATACAATAATACAAAATGATAAAAAGTGGAGCAATAAACCCCTCATTGTCTCACACGTGAGATTCCAACAACGGAACACGATACAAATGACAAATGAACGAGAAAATTGACATGATCAACAATTTGATTTACGTGACGACTGACGATATCTAATATGTACAAATATTAATGTACTTGTACAATTAATATTTATAAAAATAAAATATATAGGTACGTAGCTACTCTGTCTGTAACATACATAAAAAGCATATTATTTATAATATAAGAATTCATGAATTATTCTCGGGGATGATTTTTTCTAATTGGACTTCCACTTTATCTATTTTTTCTAGAATGCTACACAAAACACAACTTTGATGATTGTATGAAGAATGCATTAAATGTAGTACACAGAAGAAAGTTTTAATTCTAATAAATGAATTTCTTTATCCATTTACTTATATTTTATATAAATATTTAAGAATAATATTGTTGATTCATTACACTGCGTCGTTCGCTCTTACATTTATAGTATTAAGTAATTCGTATATTTATACAAACTTACTTAAATAGCATTCGTGTATACAAAAAACAATTAATAACATACTACATATAATATTAGGTAATATGTAAATCGTTTAAATTATAAGTATTTACTTATATAATATATGAATTTAGATTTATTATTATTATTATAATTTATTATCAAATATACTACAGTATCATTATAAAACTTTCAATTGTCATCAAATTTTACATTTTACAAGCTAATTGACTAAATCATACGGTTTTATTTAATAAATCTATGATTTAAAAAATTGCAACGCTATGTGCAACTTCATTTTAACCCTCAATTGAGTAATAAAAAGAGTAATTGTGTTTATTGGAATTACATTATTTATTATAGCTTTTTTGCCTGATATCGCCTGATATGAGATATATCTAGATTGTAATTTTTTAACTTATCATTTATTAGCTTTAACATTCAGTCCTATTCGCACGCAATAATTTTAAGGTACATATGCTTCATTGACATACGAAAATAAAATTTAGGAATTTTAAGTCGTTTGGTTAATGTACTCACGAAGTACTTACGTATAATATATACTTATGCATATATAATCTTTTATAAAGTTTGTGTAGTAGTACTAGTTTTTAAATATCAACGGTGAAATATTTATGCACATTGTTTGAATTCACCAAAAAACGAGACATTAAGCGTAATTATTTTACTTAAAATTTCCTGAACCTACTATGTATTTAAGGAAACAGCATAGGAGAAAACATAGGGAACAAAAGAACGCAGTGTCACCGTTAAAGTAGAGTCACCGAGAGTAATAATATACAGGGTGGGCCATAATTATCTTTCTATTTTATGTGATTGTTTATTTAAATAAGAAAGATACTTATGGCCCACCTTGTACAATAAATGGAACATTGAAATATACACAACAAACACCTTCAAAATATTTACAAAATATCTCTGGACCACAAAAGCATATTTAACCGCATTGAATATAAAATAACTCCACATATAACATCTATTTACATAAAATTACAATGTGTCCCGCATATTTATCAAATAAAAATTGTTAAATTAAATAAAAAATTAACTAAATCAGGGTCACTTTTTCACTGCCGATGTTTTAAAAGTGGCTGCTCCTACACTTGGGCTATTTAGACTATTACTACTAATTATATTATTATTATTATTATTATTATTATTGCTAGATTGACTATTCTCTTTAGGATTACTCATTGGTTTGCTATTCACAGGATTAGTACTACTACTATTGTCTTTATTCGGTTCTTTTGACTTCACATTCGTGTAGATGACCTTGCACTTTGTCCTCCCGTCTAAGATTTTCTTCCAAAGCTCGAATTGCTCATGGAAAGCGACCATGTGCATGCTGATAAGCTTCGCCAATGCACAAAATCCCGTCTTGTGAAAATTGACCTTCTTATTTGCAAAGTCGGCTATGTTCATTCTTTTGATTCCCAATTCCTGGGCCACGATTCCAGTCGTGTAAACGTCCTCGAGCTTTAAATATGTTTTCTCCATGCCTGAAAAATAAAAAAAATTCATCATGATTGCTGATTGTTATATAAAGTAAGTATTGCGCAGTTAGCTAGGCTAGACTTAAGAAAACCGATTAGGGAGGAATAAACAAGTATAGTTTCATGCCAAATTCAACGAATGAAAACGGCCTATGTAGTAAAATGTAAAATGATGTGATAAATATTAACAGGGAATGGAAAATCATTTGTGAATGGTTTTTAGCTTTTTGATCAATCAAATCATATCATTGCTTAAAATCAAATACAGAGGGGAAGCGATAGCTTTCTTGATAAAATCCTAACGTTTCCTTTCACAAAAGTTCGAATTCTTTTAAATTATTAAAATGTATGTGATAAACCGTTACAAACATTACAATCGGAATTAATAGGAAGAATAGGAACAAGCTTATTGAATATAAAGCCAATAAAATAGCCAACAACACAAAAGTTCAAATCTTCAAATAAGGATTTTTGCTAATTTCAGTCGATTTCCTTTAATAACTTTATATTGGAAAAGAGGTATGAATAATTTTCTTAAGGATAACCTCACATATTGATGTTTAACATATTTAATGAGAATTAGCATTGAATTGATCATAAATTGAATGAAAATGAAATGGAGTATAATTGGAATTAGTAAAGCAGTGAAGGGTTGATGAGTTTCGGTCTTGTGAAAATCTCACCTTTGTCGAAGAGTGGTCGGGCGATACGAGAGCTGAATAAGTAAGCAGGGCCGGTCGTGAAATCAGGATAGACCGTCTTTCGAAACTGTTGCCACGAAATGTAGTATTTGGACTTTTTGTTCCTCACTGGCTTCCACTTCCTCGCCAGTCTCCCGTACAACTTCGGCTGCTTCTTATCTTCATCCTACAACGAAAAGAACAATGAGTTGAGGGGAGGTCAAAGGGCGTTCGACCATTCAATCAGTTATTATCCCAACATCCAATTAATTTCTCTTTTCAACTCATCCCATTATCCGCTTCAATATCCATCTCACCTCAATCCTGTCAATGAAGTTGAGGAGGTTTGGCACGTTGATGAACATATCATCGTCCGTTTTGAGAACATAGTCCGACTGATTGCAGAAGGAGTCGATCCATTCTAAGGACGACATCGTTTTGAGCGTCAAATTATCATATGAGTCTTCAAAGTTTGCGACTATCAGATCATCATAGAGATGCTTCTCCGTCTCGATCCCGTCGAGGATCGTCTCATTCTCTGTTTTACCTGCGAATCAAAAGAGAAAAAAATTGTTGATTAGGGAATTTTGAACATTTGTGCCGATCATTTTCAGTAATGAGACAACGAACGCGGAAATCATCACAATTCGACTATAAACGATCAATTGGGAATAATGCAAACGCAAACTCATGAACAATTGGAGAATGAACAAAGCGTTTTTCTTTGATGGTCATCGTAATTGAAGACGAATTTTCCTACATTGAACTTAATCAGACTTCATACACTTGTGGTCAGCATGATGAAATGATGATGATTATTTCAATTTTGAACATTTGAATTTTTGTAAACATGACGCATACGGTTAAACTCATCATCGAAATATTCACGAATTATTCTTCCCACGAACACAACAATGTACAGTATGTTTATTTTTCAAATATTAATTTAATTCAATATTTATATAAATTGATATTATTTTCAATATCAATTGGTATAATAGGAAAATATCAGGAGTATCAATGTCAAAGTTTCATAAAAAGAAAGTGGATAGGATTACCATTTTATATACGTTAATTAAATTAAATTTTCTTAAATGAAACACCCAATTTATAATTTATTTTATGAAATATAAGAGCAATCCGTCACCGTCAGTACATTTTACATAAGAAGTTCAAGTTATTGTTCAATTCTCTGGTGTCATAATTTTATGAATAAGGAGAGGCAAATGAGATGGACAGAAGCCAATTGAATCTTTATTCCCACTCATTTACTTTCATTTTGTGATCTAATATGAATATGAATTGTGGCCATACTGTAATTGTTTAAATATTCTTGAAATAAAATATCATAATAGCCATTAACGGCCCAATTAACCAAATTGGAGCTATGAAGGAACAAATATGAAAAATAAATAATAATATGCAAGTAGTTCAATTTTCTGATGCAATTGTCTTCAATCAACAAACTGTTCAGCCCATTGTTCTCCTAAGTAGTTTTCTATGATTTTAATCCACCCTTAGATGCAATAGTGCAATATGATATTTTAATTGGATTTTTAGGTTCACTTTACATTGATTTTGACCTGTCGTTTTTTGACTCAATCACTAAACGAAGTTAATCCAACGAATAGTCCGCCGTTACTCTTAACAATGACCTCAAGACCCCCACCAAATTAGACAATAACGCACTTCATGAAGCCATCCATTTTAAAGAAGGTGATTGAGTAATTATGTTCAACGTGTTCATCTTAATGTGTTGAGGCAAGATGACAACGCCCAAATTGCCCACCACGTCTTTTGCTATATTAAGTGGGACTGCTAACGATGAGCGAGGGTCATTAATTACTCCAAAACAACTCGTGAAATATTTCATGATGGAAGGCCACAAAGCGTGTGGAGCAAACTGCAAACTCACCAACAATTAACTCTTTTAAAGTGGTACATAAATAATTCAATTGTCGTCCTTTGATATTAGCTATTATATACCAACATACTAACGATAAGAAAAGGTATAATGAACATTGAGGTAAATTTTCTGATGATAATATTATGCAAAATTACTGCCAGTTAAACAAGACATTTTTTAAATAATTGACATTTTGGACGTAGTAAATAAGTTCCGCACATGTAGGTAAGCATGTATTCATTTACCTTGACTCTCCTTTAATTCAAAGTTAACCAGATACGCATTAATTGTGAGTTAACAATTTCCTTAAAATGTCTTGTATCAATATCTACCTCTGACTAATTTTATTAATTACTTCGGATCTTGAGATAAGAATGCTGAGTAAAAAACCAAATTCCTAGAAAGTAAATAAGTTTACTTGCTTTGAAATTAAAGAATGATTAATAAATACTAAAAGGTAAAAGATGTTCATGGCGCCTGGGCTCTCCATCTAACCGTTATATTGTTCGCCAATTCTAAATTTACAAGGAAGATAAAAACGTGACATAATTCCATATTAAGGAATGGTTCAATTGTTTACTCTTTTCCTTATAGGAAAACCTAACAGGACGAGTGTTGGAAGAAAAGACAATGGGATGTTGGCAGACTTTGAAAAAATAAATGGCCAAATCCTCTCACAATGCCTCCAAGATGAAGATGTATGTATGTAATATGTGGAGGATACGTTGAGTTGATGTTGTGTTCCTCATCACCATCTTACCTTCTTACTACCTGCCCATGTGGCGTCTTTATATTACCTCTGTTTAATAGAGATGGAGAGGAGGATGCATTAACTACGTGAGATCCTTGATGGAAATTCCAATGTGAAACAAGAAGAGATCAAAGCTCTGTGAGTCTTTTCGAGATGTGCAGTTTGGCTGGTTCAGCAAGGTGAAAGTTACAGTTATGCTCACCATCTCTCTCTAATTCTCATTTAACAGTAAGTATTTATTAGAAGAAGACTTGAGAATTTAAAAACCATACGTGAGTGTGTACTTATATTATGATCTCTCAATGCATTGAATTCATATTGATTTCATACTGCGAACCTTCCGATATTAAATAAAATAATGAATTGAAGGGGTTTAGCGAGTGATTAGATGGGCCGTTCTCAATTCATGACTTCTCCATTAACTTTTATTATATATGGCTTTTAAAGAAGAATTCAAAGGCTATCAGATATTTAATAAACCCTTTTAATTTTTCTGTTCAAGAACAAAGATAAGATTGATGAAATGGAGCGAAATTAATTTTAACTTTGGTCCGATAAATTCCACGATTTACGGATAAATGAAATGGAAAGATTCATGATATAAATTTTAGCTTTCAAATCTCTTAACCTTTAAAGATAAAATTGCCATATTGAACGAGGCCCGGAACTCCGCGTCCCTCGTTCAATATCAAAGTCTCGAATTTATGAAAGGAGTCGATTAGTTTTGAAAATATTCACATGCGATTCTCGAATAATTTTCATCGAGCCAATAATTCACTCTTAATTAGCTTTCTTCGAAGGAAAATGCTTTTAGCCTCCCTAATGTGCAAAAGTCCATTTGTTAAAGGAAAAAATACATAAATGCCGATGAATGGGAAAAGTATGCTATCATTATTATTACAGATTACATCATAGATAAACAGAGTGCAATATAATGAAAGGTTTTGCTGTCCAAACTTGAGGATAAATATTCCTTATCGTGCAAGTAAGCGTACATTACTAATATATAATAAAGTATATCTAGTTATATGTCGACTACATAAGAACAATAACAAAAAAATGTCTATTAAATAATAGAGTATAACAATGTTAAAATGACTTCATATGCTCCACAACTTTGTGTGCCTTTTATGTATTCCTTTGAGTAAAAATAATTATTAGTTATGAGATCCTCAACTGGTTCATCTTCTTCCAGTTCTTCCCATGTTGATACTACAAACCTCATGCAGATTAGCTCACTGAATTACTAATCTCAACTCCCTTTGTTATTGTTGAATAACGAGGCATATTTATGCAGTTTAAACTTCCACCGTTTACTTTCCAAACTCTGCTTCTTTCTGCTTCAACAGAGTGGCCGACTGTGAGAGAAACTCATCTTGTTCAGCTTCTACTTTATGCATTCATATTAAGAGCGAACATTGTAAGATAACATTAAAATGCTCAATAGTGTTGTCAAGATTCTTGTAGTGTATCAAGTATAGGGAATAACTGGCTTCTTCAGGGAGTTGCCCATTATTTCGTCAATGGAGTTGATATTGGAATTTCGGAGCACATTCATATAACAAGTATATAGTTCAATATCAGGGTATGTTTATAGTCCATTAGAAGCAAGGTGACCACGAAGGAACCATAAAGCCAATGTGCCATTAGAATACGAGTTAACACATTAGGTCACTCTTGCGAACGAGGTGGAATTGGGTGAGACGGTCGAGTGTTTCCTTCTCCGCCACCATCAGCCAACTACGAAATCCATCCAATATATTTCCTTTCCCCGACCCTCAATAAACTTGAAGAACTAAATTTCCGTTGCTGAAAATACAATCGCTTGTTCTGGCTTCGACTCAAGCCTTTTTTAATTGCTCCGAAAGAGATGGGAAAGAGGGGAGAATTAGTGTAGGAGTGGTTAAATAACAAACAAGAGAAACATACCCAATAAAAAGGCCATGGAGACATCGAGTCTCTGAGCATAATGGCCCCATGTCAGTCTAATGGCATCCCGTGCACTGAAATGCCCAGGTGCTGAAGTGATGAGGACGATGAGCCGAATGTCGCTCCCGTCATTGGGACAAAGCTGCGGGTTGGGGAAGGAAAATCCCGACTCGTAGATGTCTTTGGTCCAGACAGGATGATTCGACGACGGCGGATTCCTTTGTGTCCTCGGGGTCTTCGCGCCCAATGGTGGAGTGGCCGCCGCCTTCCCCACCTCGTTCTGCCCTTGGAGCGTTGGGTTGACGAGGTCCGCCGTCTGATGACCCAACGGGAATGAATTTGGCCCTTCGCCCACTTCCGCCTTCCTCCCTGCCAACAACAAAAATGAACCGCAATCACATTGGCCTCTACCAAAGAGGATCCGGGCACATACGCACCTCAATGGATTATATAGAAAAGTTGTAACGAAAGGAGTAATTGGGATAGCTCAAATACTACCTTACTACCTTACATTTTTATATTTAAATATAATGTAGGTATGTAAGTGATATTTAATTGTATAGGGCCTAAAGCTATCAACTTGATTTTCATTGTTTGAGGAATTTGAGGACGCCTTATTTGCCCCAAAAGGGTCATCTGAAAAATGTTTTTGACCAAGTAAGGATGCCTTATCGTTAGCTATCGCAATAAGGTTGGAGAAAACTGGCAGGAAAACCTCGTCTACCTAGTTTCCGCCAATGAATTGATTCGAAAGCATACAACAATTACCATATTTAATACATTTTAACAATTTAATCCTCAACGGAAAAAAATTCCTTTAAATTATTTAGAATAACTTTTAACATTTAAACTTTTTAACATTTAAGGGAATAGAAAAAGACCAGTATCGTTACAAAATTTTAACTACGATGAAATTCTTAAAATTTTCTAAAATTCAGTTCTTCCTTTCCTAGCACTTGGAATCATTTAAAAGCCATTAGAATAGATAAAACATTGATAAAGAAAATCGCTTTACAAATATTTATAAACATTTCAATGATCGTTCACAACATTACCACATTGTGTAAATTGCCATTTGAATACATACATAATACAATTTAAGCCACAATTGTGTATTTATAACATTTATAAGTCATTACTTAAAGCTAATCATGGCATTATTTGTTTAGCAGTGATATTTAAATTGGTTTTATCTCTTGGTTATAATGGCGAATTCCAATAAGCGTGAAGGGATTAGCACAGGATGTGGTTGGTACATAATCAAAATTGGTATAATTAGTGGATAATAATACCAGGGCCTAGAAGTGGCTGGCCGCTTGGTGCAAAGGCTGTCTGGGTTTGAACCGCCGTTCCAGCAGTGAGCCCCAGAACTGAGCTGCTACTTAAAGTCACGTTGATCAGCCCGCTGAACGCTTGCGGACCGCCGAGACGAGCTAATGACTGCGACCATGGTAAACTGCTCGAACTCCCTGTTGTATCCCCACCTGGTGAAATAAAGCGGATGGTGATATAAAAGACATATACAAATAGCAACAACTATGAAATAGATACAAAGGTACTTGTTTTATAACATCTAACAATTAAAATTAACAATGATCTTTAACAATTATCCAGATTGCAAGTCTATACTTTACTTAATAGTATGAATTATACTTAATTAATCATAAGATTGGTGATTGGTGATTGGTAAATGGTGATTTTGTTATAATACACTTTATTGTTCTAATATAAATATTATACCATATATTTAAAATTAATTTGCAACAATTATTGACTGCACAAATAGTAAAGTGAATTTGGTAAGGTATTTAAGATTTGAGTGCAAGGATGCACAATATTGAATTGGCCTATGAAGTGTTAAGTTTAGTTAGGTCTGAAGTTGAGATTGAACTCGTGATCAAATTGATGCTATGGAACGGTACATTTTCAGGTTAAAGACGATGAACATACATTGAAGATGACAAGCAGAGGCATTTGCTCATTTCAATACATAAACTTCGGCAGAACAATCAGTTAATTTGCATTCCTTTCTCAGATTCATTTTTATATGTTATAACAATACGTGACAATACCAATATTTTAACTTCCATTCATATATCTTGCTTAATAAAGTACCCAAAAAATCAATTTATCAATATTGCCAATTATTAAAAATAATAATATTATTTATGAATGTTCCAAATTCTAATGACATGAACATATTCATTTTAATGCATGAACTTTTAATAGATAAAATTAATCGAATTTCTTTTCTCCTAAACTCGTAATACAAAAAAGATTAATTAATACAATGTAAATACTAATCTACACGCAAAATTATATATAAATGGTATTTTTACTTTATTACGGATAGCCCATTATGATAATTAAAAAGTAATGTTTTAAAAAATTGAACAAAAACTTTAGGTTTAATTACGTTATATAACAATAAAGTGCAATGGTTGCTAATTATGGAAGTTAGAACTCACCATCACCATTAGTGTCATCGAAGGACGGAGAGGTCAGGAATGCGGAATAGACGAGTAGGAGCCCCACTACTGTCAAAACCATACAAGAGTGGATGCATCGTAGTCTCATAGTCGCCATCAGTCATCTGAAAATAAAAAAAATACTTTAATTAACAACTCTTCTTCTTTGGTATTTGCTTAATTAAGTTCAATTTACTCAATTAATTATGAGCAAGAGAAGTAGGTATACTTATAAAAAATGTATGTATGGAGCAGCACTTGAACATTGTAAAATATACTTTGGGTCTTATTTAACCAACCTTGTGGTAATTTACTTAATACTTTTAGTTAATTGTGAATTTAACTATTTATAAATGAAACATGGACAATGGGAATGTAATTTTTATGAATAATTAAATTTCTTCTAATAAAGTTAATGCCGTGCAAAACTAAGCAGTGCGTGCAACCGTTGAGAATTTCAAACTTCTTAAATTGTTAAACTTTTTCGTTTATAGGTTTTTCTCATGTGTATTTATTAATTATCCATTATGCAGAATTTCCATTCTGACTGAATGTGCTTTTACATAGAACAAGAGATGTATAATTGCTGTGTTTATAATGCTCTTGAATTTCAAATATTCGCGAATTATTTATTTTCCATTCCATCAACAGTTTATAGTTTTATATCAATAGTATACAGTATATACATGTAGAACTAACGTTAAATAGGACTCGGTATTTATTTTACTTCAGTAATTTCACGAATGTCCGATTAATCAATTATTCAAAAAGAAAAAAATATCTGGTAAAAATTCCCTTGTGGTACCAAATACGAGTATTATATAGGTTCTTGATTAAAAATTCTCTTTGAGCAAACTTTTAATCAAGGGGTTTTTTCTTCTTTATTTAATAAACTTCGTCCGCAAATTAAAAAGATATTATAAAATAATGTTTCAAATAAAATTAACTAAACTTGAAATACCTACGTATAATGCAAATGCCAACATATTATTTTTTTAAATGTATGCCATTTTTTCTGCGGAAACGAGCATTTTTATTTTGAATACCTTCAATATAATCATTAATGAAGCATCATTCATTTAAAGACCAAAATAGAATATTATATTCGTTTTTTCCGAGTTTTTGCCCTTTTGGAAATTAAATATTGGATTTTCAGCGTTTGTTTTAAGTATATTCCGAACCGTCTCTCATTGTCATATAATAATATTTTGGCATATTAATTATTGTCTCATCTATTGTATAAATAATTACTAACATCGTCACTTCCTTTAATAAAGGAAAGAAATTCAAAAGAAATGGCAAGTACGTAAGTCATTTTTTATTTATTATCCCGAGTATCTTACCACTAATGCAACGAAATACGTGAGACTTGTGGTGAACAGGTAAGAGTATGCAAAATTATACAAATAATTTTTAAGCAAGTTCATAACAAGAGGATGTAAATGTCTGGAGGAAAAATATGTAATATATATTATAAGGTATCCACTATACAGGCAATTAAGACTTAAACCCCTACGTTAGTAAAAGATATACCACAAACTGTGTTCGTACTTCAAGTGTATATTTCTTTCTACTTTTAGTTTCTTCGTGTAAGTGTGAGTTTTTTTCTCAAAATCCGCTGTTTGATCAAATAATAAAAGACTTCTCTGCAAAAACAACTTGCGCACATCAATGGGTATACAATAGATATTTATATTAGATAATGTTGGATAAACCAAATACAAAAATGATATTTTCACATAGAGTACATTTATATGAGCTTATTTGGCATATTATACAGTTCTGTGTCTGTCTTGGACACGTACCACATACACATGCCAATTCTGGTTCTCTTGTAATTGTAAGTATGTAAAATTCAAACAATAAGATATTTGGTGAATTGTTAAATAAGGTACGGAGTAACATTAGTAGAGTAGAACATTGAACGAAACGATCAAAAGGTTCCACCTTGGGAAAACAACAAGATTGTCTGCTATGCTATAACGATCTATCTAATCCAATGCATTTTATATGAAACTCTCTCTCCAAAGAGTCAGAGAGTCAAGAGACGATGAATTGGACAATGTGTCAATATTAGCTAAAAGTTTCTTTGTCTTTAATCACGATATTGTCCCATGAGATTCATAATCCTGCCACTAATGTCTAGGTACAATTGAGCTAATCCCATGTATAAATGAAGTTTAATCTCTCCTTTCGCGCAATATATTTCACTCTATAAATTGGAATATGAATAGGGATGGAGGATTATTATTTTATTGCACAAACATTGGGTTAAACCTCGCCTATGTTCTTAACTACCCTTTGTCAGAATCGGAAAAGGTGAATTTCATCCTCGCCCTGCTTATTTACCATAAGCTTCATTTCATCCTTTCCAAATGTTTGGCTAATTAAGCCTTTTACGAAACTTTCATTAGTGATCTCTTTTATGATTCTTTAATCATTTACTCGTTATTCTTTATTAAATCCTCGTGTTGAGGATGATTAGTTATCGCATATATTCCCACCACCAAAAGGTGAAAGCCATATTTAGGCGAATTTGTGCAACACTTTGACTTTAGAGATTGTATATGTAGAATACGCTCTCGTTTTATGTCATCTCATCTTATTTATTGATGGTCTTGATGCTCTCAATGGAGTTTCAACTTTGGAAATTCAAAATACAAGACATGGAGATTTCAATTCAATTCTTCTTATGCAAGAGACGCAAGAATGAATGGATCATTTTGTATTAATCTTTAAGATATACTTATCTTGTGTGAAGATCTATCACACTAAGAATTCGGCAGATCGAATCACTTGTACTTTAAAAGTAAGTATGGCCGAGATCTGGCACAATATTTGGTAACAGACCTGTTATAATGAAACTGAGTAGATTCCCCTTTGACGTCCTTGGAGTTTTAGGTGAAATCTGCTTAAATGATGAATGAGTTAGGACCTAACAGCCTCACTGAATAAAGATCCTAACTGGGAAAGAGAGGAAGAGATATACTAACGATTCCTAAAGAGATGTAATTGATATTTATGAATTAATGAGCTAAAGAGCTGATGCACTTGTTATGAAGAATAAACTCACACAAGTGGTTAAATAAACAATTTAAGATTAATATTTATTAATCTTAAATACTGAAATAATAAATCACAAATGATTAGACTGGGTAAACTGAATAACAATTATGAAAAGTAATTGTAAATCGGAGAGCAGATCAGAGCTCCTTACGGCATCGAGCCGTGGAGACAGCTGAGGTGTGTCAAGTGGGCGGCGAGGGCTGAGAACCGCCCTCCTTCCTTCCTTCTACTTCTCCCTCTTCATTCCTTTATTCTCAACAATGCTGACCTCTTGTCACCTTTCTTCTGATTGGTATCTTGTAGCTTATGTAAGCTAATCTGCATGAATGTGCCTGAATCCTTAATTAGTCTGAGAAGCTTCTTATTCTTTATATTGTTTAATATGAATAGGAGTAGTTTTTAATTTTAAATATCCTCATTTATTAACTGGGAGCGGAAATTATTAATGAATGCAATTATCAAGCTAAACATAAAATTTTTCCTGGTTGGACTTTGAATAGGATGAGTTAAACACGCTTTTCTCTGTTCATTCTTCAATAATTCAACTCTTTTTTTAACAGAACCAATAATTGTCTTACGATCTTCTCAACTCGGAACGAACGGACAAATGAAATTAAACTTAAGCTTGACTGAGTCTTCAAACTTTACGAGTTCGTGGATATTCGTAATTCTTATCTCGTATACTATAGCCTTATTCAAAAGGGGCTCACATCCGTAAAATCAAGAGTTGTAATATAAAAGTCTTAAGAAGGGGAAAAGAGTCTCTTGAGAACATATTTTAGTTTTTAATGCAAACATACGGAGAGTTTGGGGAGTTTAATAGTGATATAGTATTCGACCTTCCATTTAAAGGAAAGGTGTTCCAGCATGGCTAACTATTGATCTATACTGTGAATTCAACTGGAGTCAAGTCATGAAACCGAAATGTCCGTCAAAACCTTCGACTTTTATAATCAATTCCTCTCCGAGTATCATACGGAATGCTAAATTCTCCCATAAATGAACCATGAGTATTCCGTTGTGAAAACCAAACTGACAGATTCATGGAAATCAAGCGAAACCACTTGCATTTAATATAAGCTCAAAGTGACATGTAAAAGACAGCATCTTGAACATAGTTTGAATAAAGAAACGTTCATTAAATTTCAATATTATTTATAACAAAGCATTTTCCTAAGTGGCCATTTTGAACAACTTCAATAGAATTGAATAATTATTATTAATTGATCAATAGTTAATTAAAGTTGGTCTGAACATGAAGTATTTGTATAGTATTTTTATGCATTTTATACAGGTACAGTTATATGGATTGAGGCGGTGACTTTATTTGAATATGAGTGTAATCGGAATGGGTGCATGTGAGCTGTGCCACCTTTGTGAACCAGTTGTTTGGTCGATATCAATTTTTCAATTTAGGACTCGCCTGGTCCAATGAAATAATGTATTTATACGGTACATACATTTCCAGGTAAAAATCATTTCCAAGCAGTATTGCTTTTCCCTACATCATTCATGACGCGCCAGTTCGAGTCAAAGAAACATTTTCTCTTTACTTTAAAAACCTTCCCATGCAATGTGTAAATAATTCATCATCGAATTATAGTATTTTTGATGACTTTGACTTATTTAATGTGCAGCTAGTCCACACGGACATATTATGAACGAACCTATTTTGAATACATGACTTATTACCTGTAATTACTGATGGAATTACAGGATATAAAAATCCTAGTTTTAGCATGTGAGGAATTCCCATTGCCAAATGTATTATAAAAGAAATGGCAGAAAGGAATAATTCGGCAGTAATAGGTTATTTAAACTATTTATTAGTAGGAAATGTTTTTTGGGTAAAGAAAGAAAGAAACCCCAAACCCAAATATACTTATAGTAGTTTTTAAGAACTCTTGTCCTTAATACAATAATATATAATATTTACTCTATAATAAATAAATTGCTCTTTTAAACTTCTTTAGCGTGTGAATCGTAATTGAGAATTCGTTCCCCTTTATTTAATGAAAGAAAATGAGGTTCCACAGTTAGATCCTTTGCTTATTTTTCACTTCTTTCCATAAGGCTAGACGAACAATCTTTATGTATAAATACAAAAATCCATAGCAGGTATAAAAGTCCTTTTTTTGCATTCTTGACATTCCTTCAATTGCATGAATACTCATACGAGAGCGGAAGTCCCAACCAGATGTACCATGACCTTTTCCCGGGTATTTACCAAAATATCGAGTGGGAAAAAATGTGCCAGAACTGACATACCAATTAAAAGTTCAACAAGCTTTTCTAAAAAAAGGAAATCTCGCAAATACTTCCTTTTCATTTTTTTCATTCGTCGGCAAAACCGGCACTAAACGATAACTACCTCACTACAAAAATATTATTTTATTCAACTCTCTGAATTCAATACTTGTAAAGCAAATAAATAAATGAGCAGAGATAGGTAAATTCCGGTACAGGATTTTAGTGAGAATTTCTCATCCAGATTTTCAATGAAGATTACATTTTAAAAAATTTTTAAACATGCAAGGTTGAATCATTGGCTCAATTGCGCACAAAGGTTATTGAGATTTTTCTAACCATTCAATAAAATTAACTCGCAAGTTCTTTACAAACATTACCTGTATAAGTATTTAAATCTTATATTAAGAACTTCAATGGGAAGATTATGTATGCATTCAGAATAAGCACTAATTATTTAGAATTGGGCACTATAATAATTAAACGAAAAAATCTGCATATAAGAAATGAATTCTGTAAGGTCGAATATCAATTTCAATGTAACGAATGTTTCTCTGTTTAAATTACATGCAAGTAAAGGATAACAGGTAAGTTTGTTATATTTTTTCATAGCGCAATGGAGTTCATCAACTAAATATACTTAAAATGATTTTGTCAAAATATAATGATGGTAAATACATAATAATTAAAAAATAATTAGAGTTTAATTAATACGATCATATACTCATTGGTTGAAACTAATTGGTTTTTATACATGATAGAGTACAGTTACTTAAATTGTATAGCGTGTGGGAATTATTGAATTGTAATAAGGCTTTCAATTTATCATGAAATAAGTTTTAAAAACTAACGGTCTGAAAGTGAAATTACATACTGTAGAAATTAAAAGCATTTTGCAATATTGCGATCATAATAATTTTATGAATCTAACGGTCCATGATTAAAAGATGAGATTTCACACTCGTTGCTTTTCACTCACCCTTAAAAAAGTTCCTCGAGGAAGTTCGTAAATTGAATAGGAAAAGCCAATTGAAAAAGTTGGTTACGTTCAAAATATTTTTTCTTGCCAAACTAGATTACACCAAAAAAATTTTAAAAGCATTAATTGCTCTCTTATTAGTTACTTATATGATAGGTGTAACTTTTCACTATAAAATACTTTTTAACGAGCCAAGAAAGAAAAGGCAATTCTCGAATGTAATGTTATACAAATGGCATTACAAAAATAAATAAGAAAAATTGATTGGGTTTGCAAATAGACGCGAAATCGTTCTAAATTAAAACTCACCTTCACGAAAAGCTGTTTTTCCTACTTTTCATTTTCATAACCAGAGTAGAAAAATGGTCGTTAAAATTGATGATCTTATGCATCAGTAATTTGTCTTCGAATCCTTCACAATACAATGCTGCATTCTATTACAAGTGAAGTTGAAATTTTGAGAAAACACTCTCACTCCTCACACTTTTGCCACCTTCGATGTATTGTAAAACTTGTCGCACATAAACACAATTAGCGTAGTCTTTTGATGTCGCCAACTTCTCGACCGTTGTCAATTACTTACATTCTATATGAAAACATTACTTTACAAATACTCAAATTCTCAAATGGGTTAACTACAATTGCAAAAGTTTCAAAACTTGGCTGATAACTAAATAACTAAATTGTCAAGATTGTGCACATGTAGAATGTTTAAATGTACCGTATATTATATTAGGTATACATTGTAATGTATATATTGTGACTTTTCAGAGTATTTCAACAATGATGTTTAAAGCTATTGATTTATCTGTGAATTAGTAAAGTGAGAAAAGACGTGGAGAGAACCGATCTTCCTCCTATTATGAATGACTTCTCGTTGAATGAGAAGCGAGAAACTGTTCGTCAGTTTAAATATTGAGGGGAGCCGTGTGAGGAGAACTTCTCAACCACACTGATGAAACGAAAGAGAAGACCTAATCAGCAAAGTGAATTTGTTGAAGTAGAGAGTAAATTATTTCTTTTACTATCTCTGTCTGTGGAGGGGAAAAAGAATGGGAGTGCTTCTACAATATGGGGATGATACTACTCTCATGAGTTTAACATGGTTAAGCTCGCGTTAAAAATTGAAGAGGGACGAGAAGACTACCCCATTGGCCTCTCAGTGCATACATTCCTTAAAACAATGTTACATTGCTCTCCTCCTTATCTCTTGGCCAATTTGCATCCTCTCCTTTAAAGACAGCATTGTGGGGACTCTACAATGTCACTCTGCCCTATATTCTAAATATAAATTTCAAAATTCTTTTGCCCTCTTTTAAGTCAAAAAATCATTATTTCACATACTTTAACTTTTGGGTATTAGGATGTTTAAACGAGAAATTGTTTACACATTTCCAAGACGGATTTTAAACATTAAAATTCACAAATAGATAATTTTTATAAAAATATACAAAATCATGTTATGATGTATATCGATGTTGTGCTTTGAGTCTATTATGTATTAGTACACATTTCGTGTTGTAATAAACATTAAGCTCTATTAATAAACATAATTATCTCCCATGATTTGGTCCATATACAAGAATGTGCAGGAAAACCGTATATCAAGAGTACTTCTAGGTATGTTTATTATTAAAAAACTTGCCTCAAGTAAGCTCAAGCTCTAATGCCGTACTCGTTTATGGAAATGTACAATATAGTAAGAAAAGTAGGAGGAAAGAAATTAACACTAATTAGCGAAATATAATTTTATTATAAATTAGTCAAAAGAAAATTAGCGTTCTTGTTAAAGTTGAATTACAGTCTTAATGCAATTAGGAATTCAAAGCGTTTTTGATGTAGGGGCCTAGGGGGTAATAATATGACGTACTGAATACTCATAGTATTTTTTAGCGTTTAAGTGACTTTAAGGAGGGGATCTCAAATTGTCGTCAATTACTGTTTATGTTATATGGTACATTGTATAAAGACCACTTTTAATCACTTTAATTTTTAATGTAATAGAATCTCTTTAATTTACATATGGGACTTCATATGTATTATTTGGGTAGATAGATACAAGCTGTATTTACTTTGAATAATGTATGTATTCTTAACAGTTCTTTCTCCTTTTATTATATAGCCTAAAGTTTAAAAAAAATGTTTAAATGATAATGATGGAGATGTGGGAATTAGCATTAAGTAGCGAAAGGGAGTGTCTTCATATCGAATCGCACAGACGTCTCGTCTCTCTGTGAAAAGACCCCCAGACTCGCCATGTAATAAAAGATGGATTCAAGCAGGTGTATGAATGAAAAACCCATTGTTGTAATTCAAAATATCAAATTTCAGTATATGGTTAAGATTTGCAGTGGTGTTGGGTTCGGTTGTCACTGTCGTTCCCGTCCATCTCTTAGATCATGCATATAACTACGGTAAAAGTATTTTAAAGGTGTGCTTCGCAGTTGGGAACCGAAATGCATTTTTAATTTCCCAGAGGTACTTCAACCGAGTCGAGATTTCCTTCTGCTTTCTTCTCGAGATGAGACGAGACGGGAAAGGCTCTCAATATCCCTATGACTCAACTTGAATTATACGTGGAACGTTCACGTTTCTACATTAAGGATTCTCACAGCAGCTCTGTTTGAAGTTAAGGGACTCAAGTTTGGGATGGTAATGAATAAGATTAACTTTGAGAAGAGATACAATGATATAATGGGTCATATAAGTATAGACCATAAGGGTTATGATAGGGAAAATACAGTAAGAAAGAAAACGACAGTAATACCAATTAGGAGGTAGGTATAATGATATGGAATATGAATATGTAAAAAGGTAGTCGACTAAACATCCTAATACTAGTATAAATATGTATGTAATTGTTTAATACGAGAATAAAGCATTGAAAAAATGTATGGTTTTATCGGTAAAAGACTTATTTGAAAATGAAATTACTCATAACTGTTTAATTTAAACTAAATATCTGTACTCTGTACTTATATGATTTCAATTCCAAAGAATGTGTATAGCATTTATCTATTAAAATAAACGTTTTCGAATAAATCCTTTTAAAATTTCGGAGAATTAGTCAATTGAACTCTGGCTAGATAGATTAAAGTTAATCATTATTTTTAGTATTAAACAAGTATGCCTGTGCCAAAATGCGTTATCAAGTTAAAATAAAAGAATTAAGAGAAAATAAATTTATCGCAATATTCACATGAATAAAGTATTTATCTATTAAAGGTAAATGCTTAAATAGATAGGGAATGCATTGATATCTCTACTGATATATCTTCATAAATAGTAAGTTACAGTTAATTTACAATAAAATAGCTTGTTGAACCCAATGAGTTCCATTAACCAAATTACATTTAAAGCTTTGTTGAATAAACAAGCTACATTCTTATAAGAGTTGAATAACTCGAATTAGTTTATCCATTAGTTAAGAGGCAAGCAAGTTAAAGTTATATAAAGGGTTGGCTTATTCTATAAAAAGTATGCATTACGCCATTATCGTGAGGATTGGAATGAAATTGATTCTGACAATTCACCTATCAAATTCTCATTCATCATTCGATAGTTCTTATTTGGTTCAGTTTTCTCTTCCTGCCTTTCACATATGGTCCTTGTTTGTAACATCTCCCTTCAGAGATCCATTTCAGTCAATATCAATTGATAGGAAAGTAATGAACAACGTTTTCCCAACTTTTACTTCAATGGCTTTTAAATGATCTACAATCTAACTACGTACACCAGATCATGAATATGATTTAAAAGTCAAAAGTTGATTAATAATGTATAGCCAAGTAAAGATAATGACATAAATGATTGTATAAAATAGAGATTTTAAGAATTGCTTGTAATACGAGTAGGTACGAGTATTATAAAAGTATGAGTCATTTCAATGTTAATTTTGTTCGAGTGAAGTTTGAATAAAATTTTTGGATCTCCAGCATGCAAAATAAGGAAATAATACTTAAGAATGAATGAATGTATTTAATAGTAAACGAAATCTTTTCAGCTTCAGCCCAAGAAGATTACAATTCAACCTGTCCTTCAGATTTAGAAATCTGCAACTTTAGCTCTAGTAATAAGAAATGATCGTGCTTGTAAATCTTCAGAATTTTGGAGGAGAGAAGGTAATCTCCTAAAGTGGGAACAAGGTTAATCAATGGATAAGCTACTTAACCCGCGATATTATTTTTGAAAGTTAAGAAAGTCCGAAGAAAGGTTTTCCTCATTTTAACATCATGAAATTAGGAATGTTCCCTTGATAAATCCCCTTTAACCTTCAGTATTTCTCTGGATTCTAAGGCTTAAGAAAATACATTGGATCTACTCATTATTGCAAATCTGTAGGTACTTTGGTACATAATAGTTAAAGTAGTTCAGTACTATTCATGATAATTACATCATTTTGTTAACTTTGAAAATATTGTGTCCTTTGATTAAATTCAAAATGATCGATGATCGACAGACGGTGTTATTTTAAGTTGAGCATTCGAATCTGCTAATATATCAACGGATTATGAATACCCAATGATAATGATAAGATATTCCATCCTATTTTATAGATAGCTTCATTATTTTTAATTTCCCCCAGTGCACTCCATTAAATGCGATGAATTAAATATAGGCATGAATTGTTTGATCAATAACAGAACATGCCTTGTAGACTATTGCTGCTCTGACTAATTTCTCTGTTGGAGGGTTCAGCAATCCAATAGTACCCACTTCATTTTTTAATTCATCTTATTAAAAAACTACAAAATGTAAGTAGTAGGTATTTGTGTACATGATATACCTAAAACGTACATTCTTATATAATAATAATTTCTATAAAATATATTATAAAGAATGATATACTACTGATATATTATTGATGAACAGTGCATTCTTACCTAGCGCGATGTGAGAGTAGAAACGAAAATAATCCATATTAATTGATCTTGTAAATAATCTACAATACAGTAGAGAACACTTCATAACGCATTATGTAGCATTGTAAGAGAGCTCAAAATAATCTTCTATTAATTCTGTGTATATTTATATCTGCCAACAACACCGACAGAGAAAAGAGAAAATCTAACAAGAAATGCTAATTAGTAGTTCATTCTAATTGATTCTCTGTGAGAACAGCGAGAGTTTGTGAAGTTGTCTGGGATCTGATGTAATATTGTACGCATAATGCCATAATATTAAAAGTACCACATTATATAGGAATCTAAAGATATTATAATATTATATAAACCAATTGAAGTAATTTCTAATTTAGTACTCAATGATGAATCTGCAACAATTTGTATCTTATATATCTGTATTTATTATATATTATAAGTAATAATCCAGAGTTCGTAATATCTACCTAAAAGTACAAGAGCATTTATAAATCTAAATATCACCGTATGGCGAATTTTTATACCATATACTACCTAGGTATGCATACCTAAGCACCTTCAAATAATATGTTTATCATATTTATTAATATGGATTCAAGGGATAATATTTTCTCAAGAGACAGTTGATAATATGATATTCAGCTCTTTTGTTTATCTGTTTTGCTCACAATAAGTATACGTTAGTATTTAAATGAATTTTCTTTAATTATTTATTTTTGCCAAAATATATCAGATAATGTTATTCATGCATAATCTTTCCTCATGAGAGGTCAAAAGTTGTAGATATGATAAGCGAATGGGTTGGGATTGAAGGCTTTTTTCACATGTTGAGTGCCATTACTCCCTTTAATACTATGTCGATTCCCTCGTATATAGGGAACTTCCAATGTAACACTGGGGTGTCGGGAGCGGGTATTTATTCGTTCATTTTATGAAAATGTTGTGAACATATTGACATTTAAATACCATGTGACCCAAGTGTTACGCTTTCATAGGCCCATGAACGTTTCGTAATATTTCTATTCTATTTTAATTATAA
>JAQGBZ010000364.1:0-61553 GCA_034687125.1 Neelides folsomi
GTCTATCTATCTCAAAGAAAGTCTTTGTCATTTCTTAATATTTCAGTATTTAGTTTGATTGACATTAAAATTAACATATTTAACATATTACATATTACCCATATTACATATTAACATATTACTCATCATGTTCCTCAAGTATGAAGATTAAATGTTTAATTTTGATAAAGTTATGCTTGTTTTTTTTTAACAAACCAGGCTAACTCTGAAACACACTGTATAAATCACCATTTTGGATTCACCTTGAAAGAATGAATATTCAATTTTTGGCTCCATGCTTGCAAACTTCCGTTTTATCAACGCTCGAATAGACAGGAGAGTCTTACCCTAGATTAAGTTAAGACAACTTGATCTAGGTAAATAACGCGGTTTTTAAAGAACTCTAGCAGTTTGCATACATTTCAAGCTTACTCGACCAGAATACATTATTTGGTTCCTGAGTCTACTATGTTAACATGATGCATATTTCTTATTTTCAATAGTAAAACGTATAAAATATGCATAACATAATTCTCAGTTTTGAAGAATATTTAATTTGAATAAAAAATGGGTCAAGAGAGTCAAGATAAATATTAGGCTTTATCTAACGAAAATAAGCTTATTTATTAAATGTTACCAACTATGTACTATACCATACATACGGTACATACCATTACATATAATATATCAAGTAGTATAACGTACTTATTAGTAAAGCTATAAATTTTCAAAGTATTCCAAGTCGCGATATATTCTTAAATTAATTGTAAATGGTGACATTTAGAAAGTGTTTGTAAATTCGTAATGATCCAGAGAAGGAAGAAAAATTGAAGGCGTCAGAGCGTAATTTGAAAGAATGTGACAGAATAAACGATGGGCAACTTGAATTGAAAGTGGAGGAAAAACGGGAGATCCAGAAGTAAGTATAAGGGAAAATAGTGTGAAAGCTGCCGTAAACTCACCAACCTTATTTTACAACCTTTGGAATACGCGTAGGAAATTGATGAGGAATTCCCAACCCTTGTTGGATATGCCGATGGTGACTGAGGCAATCTGACGATTAAAATAAAATAAATTGATACAAAGTGCTTTTCAATTCAAGTAAAGATGTAAGTGATATGTTCAACTGTTCAAATTCCATTCTGGGGAATTTATTCGTCTTGATAACGCTTTTAAGCTCTTGCTCTCGCGTCCGCACCACTAAACATTATTTTCCTCAATGGACCAAATCCCCCCAACTTTCCCATCCATATAATATTACGTTGTAAAAAAGAGGAAATTCTACCATTGAGAAATTGGCGATATATCCAAAAACTTGTATTTACAACTACTTATCTAATACTTAAATGCTCCAATAGGCTCAATACTTTATGGCCAAATATCAAAGCCCTGGGTTTTCGACCCACCATTTGATACGTTTGATATCTCACGTACAACCCATTTTCTTTCATTCTCCTCTATTTTTCCACTTCAAATTACGGACATCAACTTCACCTTGAGACCCTCAACATTTCAAATATCATCCGAACAAATGTTACAAAATCACCAACAAATTACAAGTCTGGGCTTAATTCTCAAATTTATATCCCGATACTAAAATGTCTAACGTCTAGCCATAGACGATGGACAGCGGGATTAATGATATAAAATGAGGATTATTGCTTACTAAATTGGACTTTGGGGAAATGGGGAGCTGACAGGATACAGGATAGGGAAATGGGGATTGTTTCAATCTCTTCCTTTCTCCAATTTACCATGCTCATGAGCTTTTATGGAGGAAAAGAGGAAAACTAATCGCAGGGAAGTTTGTCCTCGTTGGACCAAAATCTCTTCATTTTCTCCCATAATCGGCTTCCATTTAAATATCATTTTATAATGGATTCTCCCTCATCCTTTTCCAAGAAAGTGAGGAAAATTGAAATTCAATTCCTATTAAAGAATACTTAATTTTCCTAATAAGGAACTTATTACAATCTTGATCAGTACAATTACTCCGGATATCTAATAAAACTAGATAATAATACTATCAGTTTTTACTATGAGTGCAATATTGAATTATTTAATGATGATTGATATTACAACTTTCAATTTGATATGATCCATGTGGGAAATGTGGAGAAATTAATTCCGACTCACCTCAGCTATTGTCGAGAGCTGATGAGAGAGGCTTTGGGGCATGAAGGGACTCGAGGGCCTCGCGGATGAGAAACTGGCTATGAGAAACGGGGAATTGGAACCACTGGGTTTTACGGAGACTCCGGGAGAAAGCTGGGAGGTCGGCGAAGTGCATGAGCACAGGAACCTTTTTCATTCAACCCTTCCACCACAGTCACATTTCCCAATCCCCGCCCGCCTCTTTTCCAAGTCGAACTCATCTCGAAAGTTGGTAAGGATGATAGAAAATAAGGATCGATGGATCGATGGATTCACAAAATGTCCAAAGGGGCCTTCAATTCCTGATCTCCACTTTGTTTCTTACCAATTGGCCGCACTTTCCCCCCAGCTGAGGGGATCAAGGAGGATATATATTCATGTAATCTATTCATGACCACTTCCCAACTTTTCCTCCAAAGTTCCATCCTGAGAATGTAGGTTCAAATAATAGTATAATAATATTGACACATTAAGCTACTCAAACATATAGCCTGGACGAGTTGTTAAAAAAGGGGCGATCAAATCTACTTTCCATTTGATTCAATTTCCACTTTTTTGGAGTATGTTAAAGGAGCCGTAGGAAGTTAGTACCCAATTGAATAGAGTTGAAAAATTGAGAGCATTATGGCTCAAAGGATCGAGAAGGATTTAAATGAATTTTTATACGAAATTTCCTTGGGCCTAACTTGCCATTTAAATTTGTTTCCAATATTTACTTTTAAGAATAAGGTCAATTTGGACAAAAAGGTTTAATGAAACTTTGCCGAAATTACTTATTCCCTGTTTGCTCTTGGTAATGGAAATAAAATCAGTAAAGAGAGCCAGAGGAGTGAGATAAATCACAAAATCAATTGTACTTCAACTTTCATTACATTTAATGTCAACAAAATCCAATTTTTTGAAAAAGATTGTTAGAACATGATCCTGAGCTGAAAATCCATGCTCTGATTCTTTCACATTTTTCATATGAGGAATATGAAATTACATTATTTACCAAAAGTACAGGTATTACCTTATACGAGGTAATTATATTCTATATTCTATACCTACCTACGTTTTAACTTTTAGTACTTTTATATACATACATATATCTGTTGGTAAGTGCTGGTGCTACATATTATATTTACCTTTGTATCCTTTTAACACAGATTCCCTATGAACGTTAATTGTAATTCGATATTGTTTATTTTATAATTAGTTAATTAGAAGTTATTTGCATAATATTAAATTTTCAATGTTATACTTATCAATACTCTCACATTTCTTAAAAATTCTTTTCAGAATATAATGTTCATTATAAATGGAAATATTACACGATGAAAGCCATTGATATCATGAAACCTTGAATTGTGAAAAAATATTTTTTATGATATAAAGTATACAGGTATGCAAAATATGGTATACAGATACAAGTACAGTACATTGTATTTAGTACATTGAAAATTTCATAAAAGTCTTTAATAAAACTGTATAAACTCCAACATTAAACATTTATTTAATCATTTCAATTAGCAAAAAATACAAAAGAAAGGATCAGTGTCAAAATTGAAAATTGGACCCGAGGGGAAGAATCGGAATCTGGAGTCGTTTGTTCGGTGGTAGCTTCCGAAGTGAATGAATCTGTAGTATGCAACTCAGTAGTTGAAGTCTCCGAATTGGGAGGATCAAAAACAAAATCAAGTTGGAAATTAGAAGTCATGGTCATATTTGACAAATTGACTTCGTAATGATTTTGAATCTTGGTTGGAATGATAAATTCGTCTGAATTTCTTTTTTTCACATATTGAAGATGATCTCCAAATCCATAAAGGACCAATTTCCCGAATTTTTTTTCGCCCATCCCAATGAAACCGTTATTTTTCACTGTTCCAGTAAGGAGGCCAATTTCAACTTTGGTATATGTCATTCTGTATTCGAATTCTGCTTCATAATAAAGCCCAGAATCTTGTGGATCTAAATAAAAATGTATTTTTAAATAATGAAAATAAGAGTTTTAATTAATCATTGACTTATCACCAATAAAATAAAATAATTTTAATTTTAAAACATTAATTTTTCTTATAAAAATTAGAACTTTTGCTACCTAATGATACAATGATATTTTTATATCTCTTATAATGATATTTTTTGCATTTATAGCAGGTACATAAAAAAACCATCCAAGGTTACCAATTGAATCTCCATCATCATAAAACAAAACTCCAGTCGCATATCTGTCAGCATCCAATGCAATAATAAGAGCAAACGGATTGTTCTTTGATATTTCTGTATTAACTGCCGGTTCCTGAGTAGGAATGATAAATCCCCCTCTAACATGGACATTTATGGTGTCAAGTGGAGTTGGAAGATCTTGAGCTCCTTGAGCAAACTAATAAACATTATATAAAGTATAAAATAAATAAATAATGTTTATTTTTATGTTGAACAAGCCAATAAGAGTTCCTTACTTCTTCTCCAGTAGGGAAACGGTACCATCGTGAATTTGGGAAATATGCATTCACAACCGTTTGGTTTTCTTCTAAAGCTGGAGAAACGAGGACCGCAGGGCCCCAAAGAAATTGCTTGTCAATTCCAAGAGCAGTTTGATCGGTTGGATATTCGTGCCACAAAGGTCTGACAACAGTATCTCCCCTCATTCGATGGATGTAAAAGAGGGAGTAAAGATATGGGAGAAGTTCATAACGAATAAGAAGTGCGTTTTTGGAAGAAATAGCAATTTCATCTCCCCAAAATCCCGGATCTTGATCCTATAAACCATAAACTCGTAATTAATATTTACTTTATTTTATCATATATGAAAATATAGTAAGTTAATAATTAGGTAAATGTCATCCACTTCAGTTAACTAAATAATTAAAATGTACGAATAGGAAATTAATTAATTGAGGAATTACAGGTTGATCCCGAATATTATGATTTCTAGCAAATGGATAAAAAGCTCCAAGTTCCATCCACCTCTGACACATTTGGGCTTCAGCTGCATGAATGAACCCACAAATGTCTGATCCAGCATATGGCATTCCCCACAAGTTAAACTGCAAAAGTCCAATGATTGAAAAATGGAGATTTGACCAAAGCGACCAATTGTCTCCGAGCCAATGACCGGCATAAGGCCCAGTTCCAAGGAATGACGATCGAGTCATTACAACTCCTCTTTTATTTTCTAATGCTTCTCTCATTCCCCTATGAAATAAATTTTGAATAAATTTTATGAAATTATCTGTATTAGATTATCTCTTTCTAAATACTTAAATTATAAAACATTTACTCAAATGTAGCAATGGAACTACTCCAGCCATAAAGTGAGTGAGTGTCGTAATGTCTTCCATATTCTTGAATTTCATCTGGGCATATTGTGTTGTCTTCCATGCTATTTCTGATATCTAAAACAAATACGTTTTTTGACTCTTTCACCCGCTTTGGAAGATATTTTATAAAATAAAGTTCATTTAGAATTTATGACTTTACGTGGCAAATAAGGTGGGTTTTTGTATTTGGAATCAAAACATTGTGGAAGACGATTTCGCCAATTTGCTGGCTCGTTCATATCCTAATTAATGTTTAGAAGTAAAGATAACTTTAATAGAATTTAATACTTCATTATATTAGGTATGTATGTTAAGTATAAGATTTAAAATTTATAAAAATGAATTTATTACGAGCCAAATAGCATCAAAGTCCAATATTTGTTTGAATTTAACAATTTGTTCCGTCCACCAATCCTTGCAAGCTTGTTTGGAATAATCGGGATAATAAACAAACCCAGGCCAAACATCTCCAACAACATAGGAACCATTTGTGTGTTTGACCCACACATCCATTTCCGTTCCTTTGTCCAAAGCTTCATAACTTCCCTCTGGTTCTTCCATTCCAATAAACGCATCCTAATAGAAATAAGCATCCTTAAAAATATATTAGCTCTGACTTTGAGAAATTAATGAAATTAATATTAAATTAGTATGGATTTCATATAAGAAGCATCATCGTACAATAATGGGAATGAAATGCATTCCTTTTTCATGAAGTTCTCCAACGTAGTCGTTAAGTCCAGTGAAGTTCTTGTGGTCAATAGTAAAACTTAATTTCCTATCCATGTAATCTAAAAGTCGCATAATATTAAGAAATGTCACTAGTTTGTTAAAATATAGAATTAAATTAACAGATATTGCGTGATCTCTTGATTTCTATTCATCGTGATTAATACAGATAAATAACAAACCGATATCTCCATATTGAATGTCCTGTAAAATAAATTTTATTAGTTAAAAAATTGATAAAATCCTGTCGTATAAAATAATAATTTTACGATGTAAGGTTCGTACGTGTGGAATTCCATAATGCGCTGTTCTGTTCACTGCAGCTTTGAGATTGTCAATGTGGTCATATCCCCACCGACTGAGTTGGAATCCAAGACCCCAATAAGGTGGAATGTGTTGTCGTCCAACTGCCTATTTATCCGCATTAATAGAGATTTCCTAATTGTGGAACTTATTAAACTTTTTTAATACCTCTGAAAATTGCCTTGCACAATCTTCGGGAGTCGGTCCAAGATAGATGTAAAGGTCCAAGATGCCTCCAATGGTCCGATAAATGTAACCGGGATTTGGGATTAATACAAATTCTAAATGAAAACACTATTATTAAACTGTATTTGTATTTAAATGAATAATTAAATAGCATTAATTAGATGCAACTTTGATGTTAAAAATTTATTAAATTTATTAAATTAATGGCTCATTAATATCATTAATTACTTACCCTGTGCATTGCTGTTGACCACCATTACAGAATGAGCATTTCCGTCTTCTTCAACTACAACATAATATGGATGAACTCCATAAATATTCGTATGATGCTGTTAAATAAAAATATTTTGCAAATTAAATAAGATAATATTTCATGATCTAAACAGTTTTTTTAAATCACAATTCATTTACATCAGGAGCGTTGTCTCTTGCCCATAATGGGAAAACGTGGTATTTGGTAAAGTCATGTCTCAAGGTAGTTTGTTCATTTTCTCCAATACCGTAAGCATTGCTGGATGGGATCTTTGTTGTAAACTGAATGAATTGATCAGAAAAGGTTAAGCCACCCAGGGAAGTGTCAAACAAAACTGTTCCTGTTGAGTTTCGAACAACTTGGAAAGCAAAAGGTTTGTCTGGAGATGAAAAGACGATTTCATATAAACGACGATCTCCATTTCCGGTTGGAGGATTAATTGGAATTGGAACTTCAAATCGCTCTTCCTCTTCATTCGTAATCTGTAAGTCAAATTATTTTATTCATGTTGTATGTAAGATACGTAAGATGTGTAATAATTGTAATTATTTACAAATACATAGTTTGTGAACATTTCATTGCTTATTAAAATTAAATTAAAAGTCGATATAATTAATGATATAATTCTTAAATATAAAATAAATGTATGTATTTAAATATTCAAAGATTGTCACTTACAATTAAATTGTAATTGTAAGTAATATTAAGTACCTTGATACGAAGTCTGTAGTCAGATTGAAAATCAAAGAATGCCACAAGTCTCTCGGCATCAGGAGATAGAGCTCCGAAATAAGATCCACTTTCGACATTTCTTCTCAAATTAACGCGAATTCCGTCTGGTGTTGTTTGCGGTTCTCCATCCATAAAATACCCGTAATCTTCTTTTAAATAACAAGGAGGTGGCCCTTGGTTCGAACTTGGACACCAAATGCAATTTCTATCAAGACATGTTGCTTGTTTTTCAGCGTCAGTTCCTCCTTCTTCGGGGTGGCAATCCACCCGCTCGAGATCACTAGCACATTCCTGTGAATAAGATGAAGAAATTAAAAACGAGATGAACAGAATGACAATTTTCATGTTCATTTTAACTCAATGACTGCTCTACTTCTACGTCTTCTTCGTAGACTACTTCCAGCAGTTTCAACATTTATTCATAATTACGTTAATAAATGCCATTTCTGATATGATCCATTGCCGTTATCAAATTATAATTAAATGAGATTTGACGAAATAATGTAAGATAATCTTTTAATATTCTTGCTTCATATTCGCTGGTTTATCTGAAATATGTATATCATAGATTTGACAATAAAACCATTTAAAATCTTCCAAATACATATTAAGCAGAGCAAATAGCCCATATATTAAAAAGTTATTCATTAAATGATTAGATAATACTTTGTTCTACAAGTTGTATAATTCAATTCAGACTTTATCATTTTTTACACATTATACTTAAATAGGCATTGGCATATTGAGAATTTATTACCTGTAAATTAATAACTTTTTAATAATTCGATAACATCATTTCCCAAAATTATTTTGATGTTGCATTAAAAATAATAATTACTATTTCAATGTTTGAATCACAAACGATAAAATATACAAGATAATAATAAATTAAATAACTTGTAGTTTTATTAAAAGGTAAACCAAGTAAATTTAATATGGATTGCACTTTGTAATAAGTATTTCTATACGCAATTCCCATTATCTAAACTATGTATATTATGTAATCGTGAGTTGAGTGAATGCGCGCGTCTAGACAAACCTGACGTTCATTGTTTGTCTGAATCAACACAACTGTGTTCAGATTCATTCATTACATTCTCTCCACAATTCTCTGAACATGAAAAAATATAGGAGATCATCCCAACCTCATCTCATTCTTTAGAGATAGGAGATTAGTGAGATTAGGATTATAAATTCCCTGGTATGCCCCTCCAAATTCTTTTGTATAAAGGCTATTAAAAAGGAAAATTGCCCAGAGCTGACAATACCTTATGCAATAATGGAGCCTCATCTCTACAAGAATGGATTTTTTTATCCAATTTGGGCTGTGGCTTTAATGCACATCCCCCACATCACCCAAGTTCATTCACTCATACGCACGTTTCGAAAATCTTATTTTTCACTTTGGGGGATGTGAAACGAAAAGCTTGGAGAGAGATTTTAATATAAACAAGGTGATTTAAGTGAATCTTCTCATAGAGAGTAAAGGACTGGCAGAGAGGACAAAGATTTCAACACATTTAAATTCTTTTGTTTATGATATAAGATTAAATTCAAACTAACTTGTTAAAAATTAATAAGCAAAATACATAAAATGGTAAACACAAGTGAGTCATTTGTTCATAATTAATTTATACTTTCTGAAAGTGAGAGTGATTTGTAATGTAGAAAGTGGATCTAGTATTTACTATAAGTGTTTTATCTGGGATAAGAAATTAGAATCGCAAAAGAATCTTTGTGAGATTTTAAACAAGACAATGCTAAAAGTATATCACAATCTTCCCGCTGTGTGATAATGCTGATAATATTTTTCTAATATACTATACATACATACGTAATATATTTTTTATATTTTTAGTAAATTATGGTCATGTCGAATTTTCTTCGTATTATTTTCATAACAATTTTCTTACTTTCTGTTCAGTTTTGTGTTGTGGAACTTTATTGTGGGGAAGTTGTGAGTAAAATCGAGTGGGGCGGTGAGCTTGCTCGTGGTCGACCAATTGAGCCGCCTTGGGCCAATGTGATTATCCATCATTCAGCAGGGAGCCCTTGTTTCTCCAGAAAAGAGTGCAGCACGCTGTTGAGGATAATCCAGAAATTCTACGTTGATGAAGGGCACTTGGACATTGGATTCAATTTCTTCATTGGGGGAAATGATGAGGTTTACGAGGGACAAGGATGGGGACGGCGTGGATACCATGCAAAGGAATGGGACAAAAGAAGTTTGGGAATTTGCTTCATTGGATCATGTAAAATTATTCAGCATATTCTGTTTAAACCCTTTCGATATTAAAATATTCATAATTTCTATAAATTAATGATCATTTTAGATGAAACTGAATTGCCATCGAGTGGGATGTTGAAAGCAGCTCGGGACTTAATTCAATGTGGAGTTGAAAATTCCGTTGTTCAACCAAATTATTCACTCTTTGGACATTCTGATCTACCTGGAGGAAATGGAACTGATTGTCCTGGACAAGCACTCTATGAACATATTAGCTCTTGGCCAAGAAAAACATTTTGACATATTATGAGCATTTTTATATCGAAGAAAAAGTTTGAATTCGTCTTGGAATGTATTATATGTACTGTATTATTTGTCTAATTACGTTAATATTATTCAAAAAATATTTTAAAAGAAACGGTTAGGAACAATTATGTACAAATTAATGAAGACTTGTGTTACAATAAATCGATATTCTTATTATATAAGTATTTTACATTATATACCAATTTTTATATTTTAATTTTTAATATTAATCACTAAAATGGTTATGTTTAATAATATTGTATTACCTATTACCCAATATAAATAAAATACACGAATTAATTTAATTGTTTGAAAGATTCTTGAATTTTATGTCCATTTCAAATTACTAAATTACCAGGTGGAAAGCTTTGATGCTCTTAATTAAACCTTGAATAAAATTAAGAGTAAGTGGTTGCATTTAGTAATTAAAGCTTTTATAATCATTAAAATTATAAGTGCCGAAATTGAATTAATTTTATTAGAGGGATAAATAGAAGAAAGTTGTAATGTTTTGAGTATGGGGAAGTGTTGTAGAGTAGCCAAATAAATTCGAGTCGATATTAATGAATTTACCGGAACGAATGAACGCTTCTTCCCATCCTAATTCCATTCTCATTTCTTACATAAATTGAATTTGAAAGGGAACGATGACGGAGCGAAAGGATAAATTCAATTTGCACTCCGTTTGCTTTCCCAAATTACTTGAAGGATTTTCGCATAAAAACTTTTGTTCTAAATTTTGTCCCAATGGTCTTTTCCAATTACTTGCATGACATTAAAAGTGCATTTAATGCCAAATGGCTGAAATGTGGGGGTGGATGTCGTCAATGCAAGTTTGAGATAGAGATTCACAGCTCGAACTTTATGATTATAATGCCTTGATTAGATTATGTGAAAAGCCGGTGAGTGGGATGGTAAAACTTTAAGTTTCAAACACGAGAAATTATGCCCGAAAGTAACATCTTCATTTTATTATATATGGAATTAATATGAGAATTATTAGACCAGAATTTTGTAAATGAATGAATCAAGCCCAGAGCAAGTAAATTAATTTTATGTTATTAAAATTGATTATTTAAAAAAAGCATTTAAAATCACAAATGATTGTAGCATTATGATCTTGTAAATAATGCATAATGGATAAAAATCAACACTTCCATTGTTAAACCGTTTGAGTAAATATAATCCATAGGTAATGAAAAAATTGTAACAACGATGTAATTCATAAAATAATTAAATGAATAAATTCAGAACTTATGTAAAAAATAATACAAAGTTAACATTAATGCTTAAAATATGAAAAATTCAATTTCTTAAAAATATGCTTAAAATTATTTCTTACATTTAACGTTAGTCCAAATTCAAAAATATCAAAATATTAAAATTATAAAGGCAATGATAAACGAATCGATTTTCACTTTAAATATGGTATAAGGTAAATTGTAAAATTATAACGTTTAAAACTCTTTTTATATTATGTATAACTTTTTTATTGTATAGTTCTTAACCTAATGGCGGTGTTTACGTAAAAGGATTAAACGGCGTAAATGATGATGATAATGATGATAGCAGAACTTGAGCCGAATTCCCTCAAGAGTGGAAGTGGAATCTCTCGGTTGGTTTACTGAGTTTTTCTAAAAACAAACAGAATCGTGTTGGTGTCTCTTTCTCGGATGAAACCAAGGAAGGGATGATCCACCGTGATTTCCTCTTCCACAATCGGCCCAATGCTCAAAGGCGTGAAAACGGCAGCTGAAAAGCGGAGAGAATATTAATTAGGGATTTGTGAAAGTGGGACGACACATGCTGCGCACGATGGTAAATATCACATCCAGAGAAAGACAACCGCAATCCACTCAAATGTACTCACAATTGATTCCCTAAAATCTCCTAAAATCAATAAGTAATACTCTTAACTCCAATTTATATCTTGAACCATATTTGAATATGGACGTTAATTCTAGCCATTTCTATATAGTATCTATCAGAACATAAAATTTAAGTGTGAATGTTGAATATAAATCAAAATAAATTCTTATAGTATACAACAACGTAATATAAATTTACCTATGTGGATAAGTTGGGAATTTATATTTGGTAGGGAAAGTCATTTCTCACTTCCTGGTTCCTTCCAGATAATATTTAAATGACTCTCTGAAGTGAAACTTCAAGATGAAAATTATTAAGCTTACCATATGATGCCGCTCCACCTTCACTTCCGTTCTCTTCAACAGCCAAAAACGCCTTTTGGATCAATTTTGATACATAGATGTGATCTGTAGAATCGGAAATTCCCGATAGATCTGCTAAATTTTCATCAAAAACTCGGGAAATCTGTAACTGAAATTGAGAAGAAAAAATATGATTTTTAAATCCATACAAATCCACGACATTATTCAAACAGTCAAACATCTTTATACTACATTTCCTATTGTGTATTTCTTAATGCCTCATATTGTGAGTACAAAAATACTACTACTACAAAGTACAAACACACATACTATCTTACTACAAAACAAAGTATCGTATTCTAAATAAGTAAATATTTATTTTATAAAAAAGATAACTCAATAATTATGCTATATAAAAAGACTACACACAACTACATAGTGTACCATACTATATATTACATGTCTTAAAACTTAAAATGCTATATAGTACTTATTTACAAAAGTATTTAGTATTATGTCATCTGCCTTGAATATCCAAATAACGCAAAAAGTTTGTGTATATAAGTAAATAATAGGTATAGGCGTTACGTAAAAGATAGATAAAAGTGGAGATATACAGATGAGAAAACAAATGCGAAGCAGAAAAAGATTCCCAACATTTGAGCTGAATTTTCTTTTCTTGAGAAAAACTCCCTAAATCACTTTTGAAAAGATTCGGTTGTTGAAGTACATTAGAAAGGCTTTACACGCTTTCGACCACTTTCCGTTCAGAATCATTAGAAGTTTAGAGAGTGGGAGAGGAATCAGGATCGTGAAAAAACGCTAAGAGATAAAAGCAGTGAGTTGTTTATTTGACAATTCTTTACTTTTTTCATCGGCTCAATCAAATCGATCGTCGAGTCCATCGCGAATTTTGGCATATTGAGAATTATATTTTTGGCCTTGAGGGAGTTGGACAGTTTTTCCGTGATCTGGGAAAACTTGTATCTTCGGAGCGAGTCTTCGAGTCTCTTAAGCCCCGTCCGCTCATTCGGAAGAAGTATGATCATCTCGACCATTTTACCCTGTAAAGGAACAGTTGAAAAAATAAAACTTTTTCCCATTCATGCCCTTACAACTTTTCCAATATTTCATACAAACTTGAACTGATGGGTTATTTGTCCATTTCAAATTTGAACTTTACATAAATATGATTTGACTACCAACATTTATTTTACCCATAAATTTTATACAAAACCCATCATTGAATCAAGGTTTAAAGACTTTTAAAAAATGGTAAAGCTTTCTTTTAGGTAAAAAAACTTTTTAGGCTTTGTAAGATTAAATTATTCGCATTTATCAAATGTTTATAAAAGATTATTAAAATATTTATTTATGAAAGATTATTAAAAATTCGAATGAATAAAAAAGTTAATTATTTTGCTTGGTTGAGTAATTAAAAAGGAATCGAGAGGGAAATTAATTTCATATTAATTCGTACCTCATAAGGGAGCACAATTGCTTTGGAGTTTAGGAAGTCAATGTCTGCCACTTGAAAGTACTCTTCAGTGTTCATCATGTCGACCAAATTGGAGGTTTTTCCGTCATTTGTGTAAAATGGCTTCTGCTTGGTTGCACGAGCATAAAATTTATTCAACCACCCGGCTTTGAAATACAAAGCATTGACCAAAACAAGCTTCGTTTGGTTATTCAAAACTCCTGTATTGAAAAGAACCGTTTAATTTAAAGAGAAAATGAATTTGTGATTGCTATTCATCCATAACCTTTAACATTAATTGCATATTTACAGAAGCTTGACTTTCATTGGGTAATTTCCAGAAACTTACTAAAGGTCAATAGCTTTTAATATAACTTTTCAACGTAATTTACCCGGATCAATTAGATTTTGGATTTTCTTCGTTCGTGCATAAACCCAGGAGTTGATTTCCTCTGCGGCCTTTTTCGGCCGTGTGAAATCGAGATTCATTGCTCGAGATTTAAAATAATGTTTCAACGTGTTGACAAAGTTTTCCTTAAGTTTGATGTCATCACTGGCGAAAATTCTATTGGCGGCTTCAAGCGTTCCGTTCCCCGTTTTAGCCTGGTAAATTATTTAATTGATTTCATATAATCACGAATTTTTAATTCAATTATAATGATAGAAGGATACGAATCCAGCACAATTTTAATTAAATGCGTAATAACTTAATATAAATAAAAATTATTTACCTGGATCAATTTATTGAGCTCGTAATGACCCAAAAATAATTCTGTATCGTTATCTGGAAATCCCATTCCCAGGCCGATTTCTTTTTTTGTCTCACCTTCGGCTCCAGCCTGGAGCATGGCCATTATAGATCCAATGCTAATTGGAGAAAAAATAATATTTTCCGAATTCCCCTTCCCAAGCATCTACAATACAATAAATAACAGAAACGGTCGGGATTAACAATAAGTCTTAATTATTCATTATTAAATAATTGATCATAATTGGGGATTTTAAAACGTACATGAATCATTTCCATTGCAAATTGATTATTCTTGTCGGCGATTCTGTTCAAGTTCCTTGGATCTGGGATATTGAATAGCGTTTGGCCCATGGAGGACCCAATCAAGGAAACGAGAAGAACCTTGAAAACTAAAACATTCCCCCCAAACCAAATACCATCAAAGATTGAAACATAATTATACATGATTCAGTAATTTAACAATTAATTATTATACTAAAAGCTAAACTTACCGCTCCCCATCTTGGAGTTAGTTTGACAGGAGTCGAAGAGAATTCAATTAATCACCTCCAACCAAACTTTGGTAATTATAAACTTAAGAAGGGGGAACGGGGGGAGATGTAAAATGGTCTTTGTGTGAATGAAGGAAATGGTCGACTAGGGTTGTTTAGTCCATGGGAATTCTCATGTGTGTGTGATGTATTGGGAGAATTTTTTTTTGCTCACTCGAATTTGCAAGTTTTCCTGAGATTATGCATGAACTGACCAGACCTGTTTTGCAAGTTGCCTTTAAATACCCTTGGATGAATACGCCGTGTGTTTGTGACTTTGTGTGTTGTGTGGTTCAGTTTAAAACTCCGCCGGAACTGTCGACTCAAAGTTCTCATGCAAAGTAAATTGTCTTTAAATATTCTCCATCTAATAATTGCCCTCACTCAGCCCAATATTTATAATGAGGAGTGTGATTCATCATGGGAAGTTTTTCGTTTCATGAATCTTGAGCAAGAAACGGAGATTCTTCTCGGAGGGTCATTTTTGGAAAGTTGGGACACATTGGAAATGTTTCCTGATTCTTGGAATTCTCTTTTATACTTTTTAATCCTTAAGCGCAACTTCTTAACAGCTCCCGAGTTCGCCGAGGATCTAAAATTAATTTTTACAAAAACAACTTTCATTTTGCCTTTCATGCTTTTTAATGTCTTATTAATGTCCAAAAGGAATTTTTAGAACTCTTATTGCGACTCATGTCAATTGCCAATCGTCTAATATTATACTTTAATCCAACTCCACTTATTTTTTTTCAAATATTTCCGTTTTTGACAATTTGGGATTATCTTGGGGTTTTACAATTTTAATCTTTAACCAGTTACAATTAAAAGAACTCTTAGTCATTAATGTTAATAGGATTGAGGACAATCCGTAAAGAAATACAAACAATGAGACACTATCCCATTTTAGCTCTTTAATTTATTACAAATAAGAATTACAGTGTTAATATAACTGTAGGTAGATTTATAAATTACACTTATATAAAAAAACTCAAGCTATTGATTGATTTCAAATTAATGATTTATTGAATTAATTATTTTATGTTATCAGTGGGTTTACAACTGATCCAGCGAAAATAACTGTCTTTGCTTCCACGTCCATGATGTAGAAAAAGAAAGGGCGATCAACAATGAACGTTTCTGGTATTTCCATTGCTCTGGCCGAAATCTGCGACACTATTAAACACAAGGAGGAATATGCTTTTAAACCATTAAGCATGATAGCATGAATATGCAAAAACTGTTTAAAAGCATTTAATATCGATTCGACATCATATCATACAAATCCCAAATTTAATTATAATTTAATTATTTTATCAACTTGTAACTGCAGCTGCTTCGGTTCCATCTTCGTTTACATCAATGAAAGCCTTTTGAACTATTTTAGAAACATAAAGCTTTTTCGGGTTTTCCTTTTCACCGCCAACGGTAATTCCGCTCAAGTCGGCTTGGTCAGCATGAAACATTGAACTCATTTTGAGCTATTTATTAATAATAAAAGTGAATAATAGTGAAATAATATATGGTGCATATAAAATATCTACAATTTTTTAAATATTAGTTTATTATTTACTTCCTTAAGTGGAGGAATCAAATCAAGAGTTGTTGTAATCTTGAACTTTGGGAGCGAAATTGTAACAGGTATTCGAGAGAGTTTAATTGTAAGAAAATCGAAATTCTTCAATTTTTGTTCAAGACTTGTAAGGGTCGTTCCTAATTTCGGAAGCATGATAAACATCGCCAATTTATCATTCCCTTTATTCTAAATGAACCAAATATGTAATTTATTAATTTACATAAACAGATTACATTTCCTACTTTATATGGAAGTCCACAAACGGTCGCCCCAAGTGCTGGGACTTTAGCAAAATGCATTCGCTTCTCGTGTAAGTTCATTGTGGGCACTTTGATCTCCTCATCTTTTGAGACCTTAAATGGCATAGGCGCGGTATTTTTTCGATCAAATTGATACTCCCAAACAGCTTTGAAATATATTGTATTGATAAGTATCAAAACAGTGTTGAGATTTATGTCACCTTTAAAAAGTAAAATTCACCAAATCTCAAACCTTTAATTTCATGTTTAGTATATAAAATTATGTTATTTAATGTAATAAATTAATACGTAGTTATCTTAAATATAAATAAATAATATTGACAGGTAATTACTCGGTTTAACAACTTGGGTTATTTTTGCCCTTGTCTTTGTTTCTATCCATTTATTAATATTTTTAGCTGCTTTATCAGACTTTGAAAAATCTTCGATTTGTGCAGTGGAATTAAAATTAGAATCCAAAATGTCTGTAAATTTTTTCTGAAGTTTGAATCCATTCTGAACATACATTATATTCCCAAATTCCAATATGTTTTCCTCGGCTGATGTCATCTATTAAGTAACATCAAAAGATTCTTGTACATATAAATAAAGTATTGAATTTTAAATGTCATTTAAGTCAAAGATTTAACAAAATTATGCAAAAATTATGTATTTAATTTACGAGGGATTCGAATAAATATTTATATCCTTCAAATATATCTGGAGGGCCCAATTGATAGCTCATTCCATCGATGATTTCTTCTTTCGTTTTCCCATTTGAACCAGCGAGGGTCATTCCCATCATGGTGCTGATTCCCAATGGAGAAAAGATCAAATTGGCATTTTTATTCCCTCTGATCAACTAGTTTGAGAGGGAAAATATTTACGAAATGGGTTAATTTAAAACTTATAAATTGTATTATGGTTGGTAAATAATTGAGAAAATAATATTAAGTTTTAATAAATATCTCACCTCGTAGATTTTTCCAGTAAATTTGTTGTTTGAATTCGCAACACTTTTCCCCTCAGAATTCAATGCGCATTGGATATAAGAAGTGCAAAGGACAAAGATTAAAACGATAACTAAAAAGAGAATTATTTAATTTTATTAATATTTTTGTCGGAGGACATTTTAAAATCTTAAATGAAATTTATTTACAATTATTTATACTTAAAAAGGTTTATTTTGAAACTTACTTTTTAATTTATGTCCCATGTTGGAAAAAAACTTGATTTTCTAAAGATTAAATGTCTCCCTACAAAACTAATAAGATTTCATAAAATGCTTTTAATTAATTTTAATAATATCAAACTCTCAAATGAATTCCTATTATAAATAACATTTTATTACAAATGTATATTTTAATTATTGTTAACTTTCTTTATGGAGTCAAATTACTCTTTTAAAAACAATCAACATTTATGTGCTAATGGTATTATTTTAATATTTATATTGCATTTATTCATTGTATTTTATGATTGTGAAATTGGACAAACATGCAAACTTTAAACGATTGAATGCACACATTAAGAAAATAAAATATATTATTATTTTAACTACTTGTAGGCTTGATTTAATATTACCTTTAATGAAACATGGTGCGTAAAATGCAATATAAATATCTTAAATACCATATAAAATTAGAAAATCATTACACAATTAAATTCTAATAAATTTCATACTACCACTACATTATAATAAAATATGAACTAACTCAATGTTAGTCAGAGTTGATTAATCAGATGACAAAATTTTATCTTTATTAAATGTTCAAGAATTCAATTTGAAATAACAATATTGTACACACCTTGTATCTAAATCTATGTAAGTACAAATTGATAGTAAAATAATATATCAAAATCTTAAAAAGCATTTACATACGAATAAATATATAGTTAAATATAAATCTTGGTTTTATTAGTACATGACATATTTATGCCACTGACACAGGTTTCTCAATAAACATCTTTGATTCTTGTAATTTTAAAAGTCGACATATAAAGAAAATGGAGTTAGAATGTTTATGGTAAATAAAAGCAATTACTGGATGATTAACAGCAAATGTCAATGGGGCGCTGATATGGAAGCTATACGTTGCAAGTCTGATTCCTAAAATTTATAAATTGTTCATTCAATAGGCTCATTTTTATTAAATTATCTTTTGAATTAAAGTAAACTATTAAACTTATAATTACAGGTACGTATCTTAAAGTGTGTAATCTCTCAATAAAATGTCTAAATTTCAAAAGATAAAATGTCCAAGAGTTAAACAAGAATTTAAATTATTATAAGAGATACAAAAGAATATTATAATAATTTTACTTTTGCCCTTTGTTTTTGAAGCCCGCAACACCAGCAATAGCATTTTCTGAATAAATTTGAAATTTATGTAACAATATTTACAAATTTAATGTCTCAGTATCAGAATAATTTTATTGCATTTATATCAGTTCATTCGAATGCCAGTTCTGGTCACTTTGTCCATTTAAAATAATATAAAACATATACAAATACTAATGACAGTAGTTTTAAGTAGAAGATTTTTCTTGCTAATTAATAATATTCAAGACAACTCTTGAAATGAATTTTTTTAAAGAAATAAAGTATTGGTTATAAATTTTAGAACCACAAGATGAAGAAATTGAAAGCCAGGAGAAAGAAGAAAAAGAAAGAATTGTAAGTCATTTTGTTCGTGTCGTTTGTAGGACCCTTTTGGATTTCTTTTTTCAGAGGGATAATCTCTGTTGGTTGATTTTGTTGTGCAAGAATTGTTACTTTTTCAGAAGTCGGATCAGTCACTTTTGTCACAAAGAGAATATTCTTAGTTTTATGTTCGTAAATGAAGGCTATGAAAGATCTATCGACCTCCACCACATCTGGATAGATCATCGATAATTGTACAAATCAGAAACCTGTAGATTAAAATTATGTACCAATTGGTATTTATTACTATAATAATAATATGTATGGTAATACAGGTAATTGTGTGTAAATAAATTTATATTTAACACGAAAAGGAATTCCAAAATATATTTTACTTAAATGCTTACAAAATAAAAATTGTGACAAATAAAAAACGAAAAATTAAAAACAAAGCTTTATTTACGTTTAATATTTTAGTCATATTGTAAAGTTAAGTCATAAGAATAAACAAACATTGAATGAGCTGTATACATAAATATATGAGCTGTTATAAACATTTCTCTAAAGAATTTCTCTAATTACATGCTTAATCCTAATTACATTTTAAGAACATAGCAGAAATATCTACAATCTAATTGTAAGAAGCAATAAAGATTAACCACAAATTCAGGCACATGATGATTCAGGCAAAATTCACAAAATTCACATTAAATCTAAGTATCTTTAAATAATGTGTTTTTATCTCTGTATATTTTTACTTATAACAGCTAACTCACATTCAATTTGATTGAATGTTTGATTTTGATTTTTAATAATTGTAGTTAGAAGAATAGTTGATGAATGAAATAATGAAATAATTGGAAACAAAATTTAAGTTGCAAGGAATAGTAAGTAAGGTATATTTATAAGAGTTCATTTGTATTACAAATTATTCAGTAAAAAAGAAAAATTAAGAGAGACTCGTGTACCTTTAAGTAAAAATGAAATTGAAGAGAGCAAATTAAGTAAAAGCTTTTTTCCCCACAGTTGCAAAAAATAAAGATAGAAATTGGTTTTTCTCAGAAGAAACCCCTTTATAGAAAATGATCCCAATAAATGAATGATCAACGTTAAACCGTTGATTGGAAGAGTTTACAGAAGGAAGTCGCCGGCCTTTACGGAAAACTGAAAAGAAAAGGAAAGTCTAAAAACAAGAATCTTTTGATGTTAGAAAAAGCCTATACGTAGAAGGAAATAACTATTGATTTGAATTGATTAATTAATATGAATAGAGATTTTAAAGTGGATGGTGAATTTTTAGAAGCGGAATATGAAAAGACTCAAAGCAAGGAAAAAGAGCGAAAAAGATGTTTGTTTGATTGTTCCCTTTGAATGTTCATGATTTCCAATTTCCTTCGTCGGATCTGTCATTGTTGTCAAAAACAGGACGGTTTCTGTTTTATGTTCATAAATGAAAGCTAAGAAGGGATTATCCACCACCACTGGAGTTTTATGAGGCATGGATCTGAATGTAATTTGGAAACCTGTGTGTGATTTAGTAAATTAAAATTAACATTCTTATAAAATTTTATGTATAATATTAATTAAATATTTCTGAAAATTGAAAATAAATTATCATCTTTATATAAAAAGTTAAATAAAGGTTAAAGTAGATGTCCCGCTATTTTAAGTTTCCCATGCTTTAAAAAATTTAACATCCAATGAAGCGAGTGAAGCATAGGAGATTGTTTGCACCCCAAACTTTTTGATTTCCTTTAATATCAAATATTTTTGCATAAGTCCGATCGGATACTGATGTTTGAAAGAGGATTTTTTGTGTCATTTTCATAAATGAATGGTTTTACACATAAAAAGAATTTTCTACAGCTACTACATACATATATCATTATACTATATAAGTTAAAGAGATTTAAACGATTATAGTGCATTACCAACATTTCGAATAATTTACTATAATATTTATTTGTCAGAATGTATTATTTGAATTCAATGTTTTTTTGAGAAATCAGCCAAAATAAGTTAAAAAATGAGAAATTAAATACAAATCGACAATTTAAACTTTTATTACTAATATTTTCAATTAGTCAAGTACAGATTCAAACAAACATAAACGTAACAAATAAAGCAATCTTTAGCCAGATCATTTAGAATAGTAATTCTTAACAAATATTATTTTGATACATGCTTCAAAAACATTTAGATGCATCAGATATTTATAAACCCCATAATTTAATCAACAATGTAAAGCCGAGGAACCAAGTATACTTCCCAAATCTACCCACCAATAAGTTTTTTGCTTTAGGTTGAAAACGCTGAGCTCCGGAAAGAAATCTCAAAATTTTCTAAATTGTAATTTACTTTTGTCACTAATTTAAAATTTTCCATTCCATAATATTAATATTATTATTACGCTCGGAGTCTGAATTGAAAAAGAGATTTTTAAAAGTTAAGGAAAAGAGAAATAAAAACGAGTAAAAGTGCAGAAGAAATTGAGTTGGATGTCGCTTGATTGGAAATGTGTGAAGACTTCTGATATGAAGGAATTTCTTGCGATCTCTTTTGAAACTCAACTGTTTTAATTGGTTTCTTATTCGGATTAATCACTTTGGTTAAAAAGAGGACGTTCATGGTGGCATGATCGTAAATGAAGGCCACGAAAGGTCTATCCACCTCCAGCTCAGTCACAGTAGGAAAGAATGCACTAAATAATACGAATTGAACACCTGTAGGAATAAAATTCCATTCTTTGAAATTCAAATTATATTTCAGATAAATAATCCTTTAGAAGGTAATTTAAAACAAAAGTACTTTTAAAGATGGTAAAATTATAAAATAACTCATATGGTTTACTCGTACAATAATAATAAATATTAAAAAATTCAGTTAATTTTAAATTTCTTATAACCTTTTTAGTTAAATAAGTAAATATGGTAGCTATTCATTTATTAAAAGAAATTAATTTTTTAAAAATACACTGAAAATAAAAACAAGAGAACTACCATATTAAGTAATACAACCATAAGTAATAATACTATTAAGGATACACACCGTATTTACAAACATCTTAAATGCGATATTGTAAAGTTAAAATTAAGATAAATGTTAAAAGGTTAATTATTTTAATTAAAGCTTCGTAATACATATTGTAACATATAGTTGATTAATTGATAAGTTAAGTATACAATAAGTTTGGTCAGGCTTCTTGTCAACATGCAAAAAAATGCCTTCAATATTTCAAGATGTTTACTAAAAATGCCAAGCTACCGAATGCCACAAGGAAAGTATACTGATGTAATCTTTAGTTATTTTAAAGTTATAGACATAGCCCAGTTTTGGATCAGACTATGGGAAGATCAAGAGTAAGGTCATGAAATTCAGATTTGTTTAGAAGCGGAGGAAGAGTGGCAAGAAAGCTACTGGGAGTAAATAAGGAATCGAATTGAGAGTCGCTTGGTTGGAACTGTGCGTGTGTTTGGACGTTTGTGACGACTCGTGGTTTCCATGAAGGGTTTTCACAACTGCCTGGTTCTGGGCCGATTCTTTGGTCGGATCTGTGACTGTGGTGAAGAAGATGACGTTCTGGCTCTTATGTTCAAAGATGTAAGCCAAGAAGGGCTTATTCACCTCCAACCTCGGCCCAAAGAAACCACTTTTCAATGTCAATTGGAAACCTGTTGGAATAAAATTCCAAAATTGTTCTTTGGTAAACTCCAAAATTATTGAGAGTAAAAACATTAGTGATCAAGGTATTAAAATTAACCCAGCATCCTAATTTCAATTTATTCTATCATTTAAATTTAATCAAGTAAATACACATTTTACTTGTATTATAGAATTTTAAATTTTTTATTATTTAGAATTTCAGCTATGAATGGACTTTTTTATAATTTTTTATTGGAATTTAAGTTTATTGATTTGATTAATATGTAATTGAGATACAAAAGGATATTAAATCCTTTAAGTATAAGACAATGTTTTGCTAAATTATTTTCCTCTATTTTTAATAGGTACAGGCAGTCGTATAGTGATTTAGGAAAGGGAAACGTGCAAGCAGAGGTATCATTAAATACGTCAATTGCTCCAAAATGAAAAGATTTAGCATAATTCTATAATAACGTGCTAGGATCAATATATTAAAATTACAGTATAAAAAATGGTAAAATTGGACATAATTAAGGGTTAACTCATTGATTTAATAGATTTGAATAGTCAATTATATTGAGTCTACGTAATATTTAAATGACGTTTTTATTATTGTATATTCAAATCTATAATATAAACTAGTTCTGATAATTATCAATTGTATAAGCTTGTAATGGCAATTTCCAATTTTTACTGCGTCTTCCTTTGTTTTTTAGCAATAAATAAAAATATACATTTATTATACTTGCATGCTATGGCATATGGAGGTTTTAATCGAAAAAGCCAGTATCTCGGAAACTTCATTTTAAATTTAAGTGTTAGTAACGGTTTATTTAGATAATTTTCACAATATTAATAAAATGCAATGTTATAAGAATAGTCAGTCAAATTTATATGTACTCAACATTATATTAATTGGAATTTAAGTTAATCATTAAACGAGTTATTTAATTGAGGGTCCAAATGTTTCCAAAATGATTGTTTGTTGTGAGGGATTAAACCAGGAAGTTTTTGCAAATCCGCAATGAGAACTGGAACTTTTAAAGGCTTAGTGTACATTCGTGGAAATTCAATATCGAAGAAGGTCAGTCCTTTGTTTTGCACATCATGTTGATTACAAGTTCTCCATGAAAAGTTGTTTTTATTTCATTAGTTACGCCAAAATAAAAATAATTTTCCGAGATACTGGCTTTTTCGATTAAAACCTCCATTTGATTCATGCAGAATTATTATAAAGATATTATCGACAAGATAAAATGTTTATTGAATTGTGTTTTATTTTTCTCATAATCCTCCAAAAAACCAAAGAGAATTCAATTTCTTATCAAAAATAATAAAGTTGAATAAATGGTTCACTTTGAATGATATTATTTCTTCAGGTGTTTCGATTATTGAAGCTCCAACCAAGAACATTACATCTGTCAATGTTACTTGTTATTTGTTTAATTGATTAAACTTATTCCAATAATTATTCCATTTACCATACATAGGTTTATTTCCATTTAATTTGTTTTTGTCTTCTACTATTAAAGTCTTATGATTATGTTTTTGTGATTAATGCAAATTCTAAACTAACTGCCTAACATGTACATTAAATGCATTTGCCGTATTGCTGAGCAGAAGCTGCCAATAATAATAATAATAATGACTAATAAATTCTTCGTAGAATAAGCATATTCAATTAGCAAACAATAATAAAAACGATCATACATTCAAGCTGCTCATCTTGTAACACTATGTAATTACTATATAAATGAGCTGTTGATCCGCAGAAGGGGATTAGAATTTTGAAGAATTTTCGAAAACAAGTTACCAACGTGAAATTTAACTATTATTGGCGTACTAGCAGTATAAGGAGATATCGATGATAGTAAATTAGTAATTTAGTGAATTAATTAAAATAAACAAACTTTCTAACCCCCTTCTGCGGATCAACAGCACAAATATCAATAATATGAGTTGGTGTGGGATGCAAAATATCGTGCAATCAAATGCATTATCAGACTAAATAACGTCAGGCAAATCTATTACAGATTTAACTTTTCAATTTACATAATTTATGTTTGCTAGCAATTGACGATTAGTCACACAATTACATTTATCACCTCGATTTTTATTAGTTTATTCACCTTTACAATTTGGTTAAAGCTCATCTTTATTCAGTAATATTGAATCAGTTGAAGGGAGTTTCAATTTCCCAGAAAAAATTACATTAATATTTGAACTCAATTTTTCATAATGGAGATTTGATTCACTTGAAACGATTTGATAATAAAACTGCCTATTTACTGGAAACTCAATGGGGAAACTCGCTGAACGTTTTTTGCGTTCAACATTTTCTGAAAATTTTAAAAGCTCTTATGAGTTTTTGCCCATGTTACACATTGTTCCATACACGTGTCTATTCCAACTTTTAAATTGCACTAACAACCAAATAAATTAGGGATTAAAGAGTTGGCTAATATTCGAGAAAAGTTCATGTGGGAAGAAAGCATCGAAATCGCATTCGTTTGGTTGAACACCAAAGTAAAATACTTTTCATGCTTTACCAAATCCGAGCGGCTTACATGGACTGTGCAAAAACAATTTGCATTATGTTGAATGTCCATTCCGTATTTAAATGCCGTTTTTTCCTCCAAGTTGTAAAATAAATAAGGAACGTAAATATTTCAAGCCTTATGTAATATATTCCATAAAGATAAGAAATTATGGTAATGAAGGGGCGAACCTTCGCATCGGCTCACTTCACTTATAACAATTATTAAAACTACAAAGTGGAAAACACCTTGAGAGATCTTTCCCATATTTAGCCAATTGTTTATTAGTCTTATGTCTAATTGAGCTCATTCTTCACTCTTTCCCTCCCAGAGATCCACAAGACTCAGAACATTCGAAAATTTAATTAGTCACGTTTATTCTAATGTTAATTCCTTTGGGAAAATGTCAATGTGCGACATATGCCAAAAGAAACTTTACAAGCTTCTTCTTAAAGAATCTCTTAAGAGCGCTTACGTTTTTTTCCAACCTTCATTCGCAAACATCAAATTAGCATTAAATTTTATTTTTAAGCAAAGCCAAGTGCCAGCGCCGCCCATAAACGTGTCATGTGTTTGTGTTTCTAGTAATGGTAAATTGAAGTTATCAAGTAAGAGAGCGAAATACAATAACGACAGACGTTCACGAAGCCGGAAGAGTAAAAGCTGTAAATTGTGAGAGAGTTAGTTAAATTAAGGAGAGTGGGCCAGTTGAGAGAATCACTGGTTGCTGACGGAGTGAGACAGAGTGAGGATGACAATAAGATTAAGTAAATATAGAAAAAGAATGAGCGAACCTGTCGCCGCAGCTGCTTCACTTCCCTCTTCATTAATTTCAATGAATGCCTTCTGGATGGCCTTTGACACATACAGTTGCTCGTTGGATTCCGGAATCCCGCTCAAGTTCGCCTCAGATTCGCTAAACATCGACCCCATACCCAACTACAACAGGAATCAAATAATCAGCATTTGCCAATTTCCTTAAATCTCAATTTTATCATGCTTGAGCGGATATAGGCCAATTTTTTTAAAATGCCGATTAGTTTTTCAGACTAAATAGAATCAGTTACAATAAATACAGTTAGAGTTAAAGTGCATACAGAAATACATTTACGTAAATCAATGCTTAAAAATACTTAAAAGTATTTATTATGCTCATACCTTTGTGAGTGGTTCTTTGAGTTCAATTTTAGATTCAAGTCGGAATTTGGGCAGGCTGAGGGAAACTTTTTTTTCTGAGAGTTGTTTAGGGATGTCGGACAACTTGTAGGTTCTGAGCCGATCTTCAAGCGCCTTGAGCCCATCCCGTTGATTCGGGAGAAGAATGACAAGACTGAGTTGATCTCCCTATTAAGAAAACCGTTTAAGAAATGGGAGTTAAAAGAGTTAAGGCCTGCTAAGGAGGAGAATTTGAGAGGTGGCGAAGGGCTGGAAGGTAAATCAAACATATCGGACTAATGCTGTTGAACCTTATAAGGAATGGCGACTGCCCGTGCATCCAAATCTCTTGTAAAATCCCCATATGGCATATCCGTCTCAATCTTCATCATTGGGACGTTGACGGTTTGGGTTGGTGTGAGATAGAAGGGAGCCTCCTTGGTTTGATTCGGATTGAACTTGTTCTTCCAAAGACCTTTGAAGTAGATCGCATTGACGAGGACGAGACGCGTTAAGGAGTTGAGTTCACCTTCAAAGGAACAAGATAAATTGGATGAAGTTTAGTCCAAGAATTAAATCCACTTGGGGAAGATTAAATCTTAAAAGACGCGACGTCAAGTAAAAGCCTTTTACCTTCCCCGATGAGGTCTTTGATTTTATTCCGCGTAATATTCTCCACCCAAGAGTTGATCGCTTTGGCTGAAGCTTGACCATTGTTGAAGTCCAATTGTTCCGGCATGGCGTTGAAGGAATTGTTAAGGACATCTTGGAACTCTGACCTTAGCTTGTAACCCATGTTTGTATACACTTTGTTCGCAGTTTCCAGTGTGAAATTCTCGTTGGACTATAATCATATTAAATAACATACTTAATAAGGATAATATAAGAAATACATAATAAGGATTTAGAATAGTTAAAAAATATCCAGAGATAAATAAGATTTATTTAACTACTGATACGGATATACCAAATGTTAATGTAAATTTGTTAATCATACACATTTTATATCATGAGAGCCATTAAGAGGGATCATTAAGACAAGGAATGAATTATTTAACTTTAACCAACTCTGTGAAAATTCACGGACCATCATTACAATGTTAAAAAAGGAGTTAAAAAAGAAGCTGCCTTGAAGATTCCAATGCTAAGTAATCTGATTAGACGGGTTGAAGTAAATGGAATGAATCCGGCTTTCTCCTTCCTTCATTTGCATTTCCATTCCCTTGAGATATGCCAAGAATTGGCATTTATTAGCAAACATTACGACACTTTTTCACACGCGGAGAAGGGTGAGAAAATCCGCATAGTTAAACAACTCAAGTTTATGGTCAAGGGATGCTGGAGGGATGAAACTCATTTGCCTCTCATGCTTTGTATTAAATTCAAGAGATTGGGAGAATTCTAAATGGGTAACAATTACCTTAAGTGAAGATAGGAGAGACTTGTAGCCGGCAAAAAGCACGTCGTCGGAAGGGAAATTCATCGCCGTTGTAATTTCACTGGCTGTTTTTCCTCTTGCTCCCGCTTTGACCATTGCAATCACGGCGCTGAGGCTGAAGGGCGAAAAGATCAAATTCTCCGATTCTGCTTCTGTTTTCCTTAATGCCTATACACAATTGACCATTTGATTAATTTGACTTCCAATTACATTTATTTCCTATGAGATTAATGGGCAATTAAGTCATTAGGTAATTACCTCGTAGAAGCTGTTGGTAAATTTGTTGTTGGCTTCTGAAACTTCCCTTAAGCTCATTTCTTCGTCGCTCCGAACAATCATAAAGATTGATAGGAGGCATACTCCAAGAAGCTCTATAAATTGCAATTAAATTATTACAGATATTTTATTTTAAAATGTTTTTAATTGTGCACATCAATATATAAATTATTATATTATTCCATTCTTTGTATATAAAATAATATAGATAAAGTTCGGGTCGAAGAGTTGAGACAACTTATTATTAAAGGTCTTAACTCTTAATTTCCATCAAGATCATAATTTAAACAATGAATGGTTTAACGAAAACAATATTTGATTTGTATGGAATTAAAGATAACGATCTGAATAATCCTGGAATTCTAAGAAAATCGAATCCCAAGAATTCAAAGAAAAACTTCTCATGTGAAATTGTGGGTAAAGAAGAACAAAAAGTGTGACGTAAATGGTTCAGTTCCAAAGATCCCATTAAAGTGAGTTGGAGATGATTCATGAAATTTGCATATTTCGTACAATGTTATATGTTACACATACTGATATAGGAAGTGTTCTCATTTTAGTTTTTTACTCTGGCCAGTATAAATATGAATTTATGAATTTTATGACCATGGGACTTATGACTTATGGTAATTTGACCCAAACTTCATTGATGAGTTATTGACTCCAATTTCAATAAACAAATGACGAAATGACACTTGATTCATAGTGATATTAAATACTTATTATTACATATAATTCAACGTATGCAAAAGCATAACTTTGGTCAATCTACATATATTTTCCATATTATTATTATTAAAATAATAAATTCTATTAGTGTAAAAATTATATGAAATTCAGCTAAACTGAAGCTTAGCCACTCAAGTGTACAAAATACATTACTTGAAGCTCTTTAAGTAATAATAATTGCATGGTAGATTCATAATTAAATAATTATCAAGAAGTAGTGGCAGTTAATGTATTCAACCCAGCTACTCCTTCCTAGAAACACTATAATCTTCACTAGCATTCAAATTGGTTCCACGTTCCTGGAAAATATTAACTTGTGATGTCAGAGAGCTATAAACTTAAGAATGCCAAGCACACCGAAATTGTAAACCTTTAACAGTTAAAAAATCTACGTTTTTACATCCTTGTTATTCAAAGTGAGAAACTTACAAGCAAATAATACATACTGAATTTAATTTAAGTTGAATACAATAATATGAGTATGTACACATTTACACATACAAAGAATAAAGAAATAGATATTCATTCTTAATAAATATTTAACGTCCACAAGTGTCGTTGTGTGAAGTTCGTAGAATTGTTGAATACGAAATTAGGATTCACCTGCCTGACTCAACTAGAGTTATAATATCCAAGAGATATGTTAATAATCATAATGATACACAAGATGCGTCTACTTTGGGACCATCATGAATCATTGGGATTTAAAGCTGAAAATTAAACCAAGCGTGAGGTTATTGGCAAAGGCCAAGAATCATAATTATGCTCATTGCCATTCTGAGAGTTAATTGCCGGTAGTTAATGGGAAAAAATCCCTATCGCGTGTGTCAACCTTTCTGTCATGAGCTTACGAGCTTCTCACTGCTTCACGTTAATTAAGGGATTTGAGACGCTGGAACTGACTTGGCTCTGACGGAAACCAGACGTGTTGATAATGCTAAAATAGTTCCCCAAACCTTGATTAGTGTAAAAGTCAGAAAAAAGATGGTTTGGCCATATGGGGACCTGACCTTGGTAGTTTAATCTGTGAAATGATTTCAAAAGAACTTCATGGGTTTTTGAACACGTTTGGGAGTGAAGGAGAAAAGGAAGCTGATGCCGGTCACCTTGTCATTTATTATTATTGTTGTTAATCCTGGAGGACCCGGCTTTGACAGATTGGCATTACCAGCACGACTTTTCCCTCTTTTCAAAATCCTTGTAGAAATGATGATAATAAAAAGTAAAGCAAGGATGGCTCTTGTCATCAAACCTCCATGATTTGTAGAGTTGAGGGAAAATTGGCCAATATGAAGCCCTCAATATGTTTTTACCTATTTTTATTCACTTTTTATGAAGAGCTCCCCGCCCTGATGAAACTGATGAATGAGTCCTTCCTGCAACATTTGCATTCTAAGAATAGACAGAAATCTAATGGAGATTTCGAATCACTTTTCTCCCAGCCAATTTTTTTAATAATGAAAAAAATTAAAATTGGCAAAATTTTCCCACCACTTTACTTTTTTGAACTGATTGATACTCTTCATATGACACTGCGACCTTTTTGGACGGATCTCTGCCATTGAATTAAGAATATTTGAATTATGTGATTTATCTCTCGTCTCCTGTCTAAAGTTGAGAATGACGACCCAAGGCGTCTGGGACCAATTGCAAGCTTCATTATATTCATCATTATGCTCAGGAATGAAATAGCAAAAGATGATAATCACAAGATCCTGACAAATTGCTACTCATCTCATGTTTCAACGTATTTCTGAATATATTAAAAATTGAGCTCTTGTAGCCGATTGCCAAATTGTTAGAATAAAAATGCAGAAAAGCCTCTAACTATCGAAGTAATTGTTATAATAGTGTTAGCAATTTTACATTTTGGTCCAATGAATAATAGTAATTATTTTCCCATTTTCACTATGAGGCGGGTTTTTGATTACGAAATTACAATTAAGAATATTTAAAGGACCATCATTAAGGAATGTCATGGGCAAAGGACTTCTTACATAATTGGGAAAATTAACTCATTTTAGTTGCGAAATCACGATAAGATTTTATTCTGGGGCTTGAATTTTGGAATCCAAATCAAATACAATATGTAATACATTAAACATAATGTCCATTAATAATTAATAAACATTAAACTTTAAATAATCTTATATTTAGTAGAGTATGCCTACTAATATAAAAATGCAATCTTAGATTTTAAGCATAAAAAACTCGAAGATTAAAAGCATTAAAACAAGCTACATTGCATACCTACACTACTATATAAGTTTAGGTCTGTATATAAAACTAATGAATTATTTTATATTTTATTATATATTTTATATTTAATAAATGATTCTTGTATAAATTAAAGTTCCATTCATCTTGTATGATTGTAATTGTCAGTATATTTTATATGGTATATTCTAGTTAATATTTGTGAGTAATTACAATGCCTATTAGTATTTTGACTTTCACATTAAATTGATTCATATTATGAATAATAGTGAATTTATGATTCATTAAAAACAATAAAATGAACTTAAAAGTTCACACAAAGGACACGTATTTTTGCGCAATAATTGAAACAAGGAAAGATACAAGCATTAACAATTTTAAAAGTTAATTAAATTAAGTTAATATTCAAGTAATGCCTCTTTCATGTTTAATGTAAAAGGAGAAAGGCCTTCTTAATTGTGATAATTGTCGATATAAACCAACATTTATATCTTTTAATTCGCATTCAGAATTAAAATTTTATAACTCCCAAATATTTTACTCAACAAACTAATTAATTAATAAACAACCACGTTGAAACGCTCCCAATTTTTATATTTATTATCTCATATGCCCCTTAGGTAAATAATTAATCTGTACGAAAAAAGAATTTAAATTAATTATGCTTATCCTACTGTCAAGAAGCTTTGGACGTGAAAAGAAGGATGTTAAGAAAACAAAAGTTGAGCGTACCTCGTCGCATGTTGAGTCTGTTTTGAGTTTGGCAAAGAGTTTACTTCAACAGTCACTGACAGAATGAGGATGAAAGGCTCGAGTATCGAGTGAGGATATTGTTAACAGAAGAACGCGTAATACAAAATGAGGAGGAAGAATCCACGAATCAGAATGAACCGCCTTCAAAAGCACTGTAGTATTGTAAGTTTGTAAGAGATTCTATCTATCTCGTATATGTTGTTTAGTTATAGTTTAAAAACATCCATCCTAACCTTATGTTACAATTACAATTCATGTGCAAGCAACAGATTGGAATATCCTAGATTTATATTAATTAAAGGCTTCTGGATTTACTGATGGGAAGGCCTTTCCCAACCACTCATTAAATTATAGATCTACTAATGTAATGGTAACTTTAAGGACGTTAAATGAGGTCTTTGACGAAGAGCATGGACGTTTTTTTCAATAATGCTTTTTATTTAATCTATCCGTATTTCCCTATTTCCTTTCATAAAGATAAAATAAATGTATTAAAATATATAAGTAAACTATAGATAAAAGAGAATTCTCAATGGGAATGGTTATACTAGTTATAGTCTTATACCCGTAGTTATAATAAAATATTTAAGCTAATATTAGTATAATGCACTTTCAAGGCTTCATTTGTCATCCAATGAAAAACATTTTTTCTGAATAAAATAATAATAACAATGGATGATATTGTTTCTTTCGGTCTTTGAACCATCAGTTAGCAGATATTAGGATGTCACTATAATTCATATAGGTATGTGAGAATATAAGAATTATCAGATTTGGCTTAGGTGCATGATAGGGGCCAATTTTAATTGAGAGAATTGAGACCAATCACAGTATTGTGCAGATGCACGAAGAGCTGTCGGAATAAATCACAGAGGCATGACTGCTATTTTTTACCTAAATAATTTTAAATATTAATAGCATTTATAAACATTGTACAAATACTTATAATGAACTGGCTTTACTTGTTCTGTACTTTACAGTCGATTGCATTCATGTGAATATCATATTGTTTTTGTGTAATTTTTTAGCTATAAAAAGGTTGAAGATGCCGTGAGCAATAAACCATGTAGATTTTTGGCATGATGTGTAATGTTAATGTAATAGATAATGATAATTTATTAAAGTGGTATATTAATTTTCCATCAAGTTTCTTGAAAGATAATATGATATTTATAGCAGAAAGATTGTAATGTGGAAATGAAGCTGAGACTTTTTTTTATTAAGCTGACTTGTGCAAATAACACTACAAGAAATTTTGTTTAGGTGATTGTCGATTGCGTCAACAAACCAATTTTATTGCTTATTTACCAGTTGGTGTTAATTGTTAATGTTTTTCCCTTTTCAAACTGCAAAAAAGGTTCATGAAAAGTTTAAAATTGATTTTTATTTAATGTGACTCAATATGAGTTCTCATCATCCAGCGTTTAAATATTTCCATACACAGCATCCGAATTTACTTGTATGAGTAATATCTCCTTTCACGCCTGTTTATAATCATAGGAGCAACAATGACCCAAGGACTGGTGTATTATACAATTTTAAATTGTAAATCAGCATTTTTTTTAAATTAAAATTCATCTCGTTCTCACCACGGAATGGGCATCTCACTTACAGTCACTTTCAGTCCCAGTTTCACAATTTTTAAACGACATTTGCATAAAATGGGAACTAGAGACTCTTGGCTATCCCTTCAGCTATCAATTTCATTTTAATAAACAAGCAAGTCTGTGGTCATTCTTTTAATTGTATGTGTAAGATAAACCTCTTGTGTATCAATTCATTCAATTTCCAAAGAATGTCACAAGCTTGATTTGGCACTTTGATATGGAATGCCAAAGTAATATTCTAAAATCGAATAAATATTTTTAAAATTTTTATATTTAAAATAATTGTTAAGCAATACTGAATAGGTCTCTCATTGGCGTGGTATTGGTAAAAGGGAGAATATTGATTATTTCACTAGCATTAGGTGGCCCAATACTTCCAATCAGATAATTGACAAAAAAACAAAATGTCTAAAAAGCCTCATGATGACAAGGCCCACCGAAGGGACTCCTTCCCCGAAGAGGATCGCATGGACGAGGTTTATTTCAAAGAAAACAACGAGTCGGATCAAAATTCGGCCTCCGACACAGAAGCCCAAAATGCCACCATGAAACCTCACAAACCAATGAAACCTCGAATGCCTCGCGTGGCCGCCTTTGATGATCCCCATCGTAGAATGACCCGAGAGCTGATGAGAGAAATCATTGAAAAGAACGGTGCCGTCCCTGTCATCCCGCTCCAATGGAACACTGAAGAACTCTCTTGGCCGCGAAAAATGAAAAATTGGATTACTGCTGCTCTTGGAAGGAGAAAGGAAACAACTTATTTCTTCTTTCGGAAACCTTATTCATGGACGAGTTTGGGGGCCAAACACCCGGGTTCGTCTCCGCTCCTCCCGGCCCGACATCCGAAATCTCCACCAAACGACTTGGACATGGATTATTCGGATGATTGTTCCGGCGACGAGGACGAGGGTGACATGTCGGAGGTTGAACTTGAAATTGACATAATGATTAGGAATTCTTCTGCGTCGGAGGATGACAAGAAGCGGAGTGCTTTTATAGCTGCGGAATCATCTCCAGTTGAACTCACCACGACCAACTTACAGAAATACAAAGACACCATGTGGTTCTTTGTCTACTGCACTGCCGTAAAATCCAAATACATTTATTTTCAATATAAAAATCCCATTTGTTTTTAAATTCCTATTTAATTGGTGAAATTCTATCTGTTTAAATGCATTAAAGAGTTTATTCAACCCTTGATACTTTGTGTAAGTTTTTTCTCATTAAATCCACAGATTTTTAGTGTGTTTTGGCTCGCTTTCTTTGGCTCGTACTTCGTTATTGGAGATTCCGTGGCTGGGAATATGTTGACTGAATATTTTCTCCTCTTCACAATCTATAACTTTGTCCTTTCATTAATCCCGTGGGTTTGCGCAATCATCCGGCACAAGTTTGGCTACAAAGGAACTTTCTATCGGGAACAGGTGACAATCTCCTGATTTATGGTTTTAAAGTAAATAATTAAAGGGATGATTCGGGGTATAGCAATTTGTTTTGCATTGGTTCTACAACATTGCGAGTCTGATCATTGCTCTCATTGCCACGTCCTATTTGGTCCTTCACACGGCCGACATTGAGAAAAAGCTTTATTCGGGATTTAGAAATAAAGGGAATAGCTCTGACATTGCACCGTTCCTCCTTAAGACTCAATTGGCTGTAATATTCAAATATCAACATTTATTACGCCGTTAAATGTTTATCAATATATGATTTATTAAGTTTCATACTGAATTAAAATGTTTAGTTTTGTCGTTGAAAATTATATTATTTTATTTAAAGCAAAAATGCTGTGGAGTGAAATCCTACAAGGACTATTTCAATAAAACAAAAATCAACGACACTAATTTTGAAGGGCCTTATGAAGAAGATTTATTATATCCTCCTTCTTGTTGTAAAGCCAGCGAAGTAAAAAAATTAATCACCTAATAATATTATTTCATCTCTAACAATTTTTAAGTTTTTAATCATTTACAAAATAAATTGTTCGTTCCAGAAATATTGTACAAGTGCAAAAGTTCATTCTAGTGGATGTCTCACTCCTGAAAGAAACCTCTTGTACACAATGAACGGAATTACTGTGGGTGTCAGTTGGGCTGCTTTTGTAGTTTGTGTGAGTTCAATAAATCAACTCAATGTATTCAAACATACTTTAAGTCACAATGAACTAATGTGAAATTATGAAAAATTAAAATTTTTGATAATTTTAAATAATTTCTTTAATAGGCGTTAATGTACATAAGTGTGACTCCTCTTTGGTACTTTGAATTCCCGATATAGTAAGTCAAACCTCGATTGAAAAATTCCAACCTTCGTTTCAATGTTTATGGTTCAATATTTTAAGCATGTTCTTCATTTCAGCAACTACAATCGGTCACCTTTTGAACATTGGCATCCGGCCAAGTGAAGGCTCTCTGTCTCTCCATCTCATGCTTCTTCTCTCAGACATTCTTCCGTTGGAGTGATACAGCGATCAGTCGATCAGTGAAGTTAGCTAAGGATCTTAATTAATGTCCGTGTTTATAATTTTAAATATGATATAAATTAAAATTAAAATTAAAGGATATTAAAAAATTAAAAAATAACATGTATAAATATTCTGTTTAATTGTTAAGACTTTAAAGGTCTAATAAAGAAAATGTTTCATATTGATTTTTTGCTTACAACATTATAAACATTATGTTCGATTTACTTTGTTATGCTCACAAACACTGCTTTGGTTTATTAATAATTAACTATTATTTAAGATTAGTGGTTAGAATTAAATATTAAAACTAGCATTTACAAAGGTTAATATTTTAACTTAAAAAAACAAATCGTGACTTTGAACTTTAAGCTCTTGGCAAATTCTTAAGGAGATGAATGCTAATTATGCTAATTCAAACATAATTTTATTACAAGGCCATGAAAAAGCGATAAAATAAGTCATTAATGAAATCTGAATTAAACATACTACTCCCACTCATATAAGAAATATTATTAAATATTATAAAATTGTCATTATTATAATAAATAGGAAAATCATTAATATGAAGTATGTTGATGATATTGTCATAATAATATCTGGAAAACGCAATTCAAGTGAGACAAAGGTTCTTATGGCAATACACAAAAAACATATAGTTTGTTTTGAAATTAAAAATAGATTTATATGAAAATCTCTATATAACTATTTTTTGTGCAGTGCCATAAGAGCCTTTGTCTCACATTAATTGCGTTATCCAGATATAATTAGACAAGATTATTAACCTTTATAGAGGAATTTTGCAAACATGAAAGAGATGCTGAATAAAATGACCATTACTAATATAATTAAATACAAGTATTTTAATTCTGATCCGAAGGCATCCGAAGATGTGAATAGGGAACGGTGTATGTTTAGATGGGATGGTGAATGAAAGACTATATGAAGCAGAGAACCTCCCTCTCAAAGCGGGAGTTGTTTTCCTCCACAGAAGGTAAAAATCTTCGATCTCCGAATTCTCCGAGCCGAAATCCCCGGATTACGCACCACTCCGTCTCCCTCCTTCCCCGTCATTTAGACGTCCCATTTCCTACTTCCGATCCCGATATTTAAAACCTTAGCATACATTCGAGCCAACATTGTTGTGTCAATCCTCTTTAACTTGCGACATGCAAATTGGATCTGACCTCCATGAATTCACACCTTCCCAAATTATTCCTTAATCGCTTTAATTTGAGTTATAAAAATGGCTTCCACCGGAAATAAAAGTCTGTTGTCGCTGTCCACGAAGAAATTGGAAGAAAATGCCAGTAGAATTGCACAAGAGGTAAGAGCATTAGCAAAATTAAAAAGTGTGATAGAGTGACTGAATAATTTATTTGAATAATAATAAATAATGAATTTTTAATAATATTTAAATATCAGATATCTTTTTGTGAGGCTATATAATTATTATTATGACCTTATTTCATATAGAAAAAATATTGGAAGCTGAAAATCATCTTCTCAGCTCTTGAGGCAGTGGCTTGTTGTGAAACACCGAACCCAAGAATTCCACCCGATGTTTTGGAATATTTGCGAATGATCGTCAACACATCAGAGCTCAAGACTTTGAAGAAGAAATCCCAAGATGATGATTTCGATGAGACCAAGTTCCAAGAGCAGCTTTTGCTCCTAAAGGAGAAGAAACCTAAAATTTCTCATGAAACTAAAGTTGTGATTGAAACTCTTGTCTCGAGAGAAATTCGGAATTTAGCTGAGGGCTTCGTCAAAGTTCATGTTGAAAAACTGAAGGAATCTCCATTGGAGGAGGACAAAGAGGAGCTCAAAGCTCTTTCAGAGTCCGATTTCCCACTTGGCCAAGTTCTTCAAATGCTCGTTGAGAAGAAGAAGCAGGAAGAATTGTTGGATGAAAAGATTGAGTGCTTGGACAAAGACTTGAAAAAGGAATATCCTTTATTACAAGAAGAAATTCGGGAGGTCAGTTGACAATAAATATTATATTTAAAATGTACAATATGATTACCTTAATGATTGTCACATTAATAATTGTAATTTTATATCTTACAATGGTATTTATAATTTCAGGTTAATGGTTTGATGAACGAGTTGGCACTTTTAAATAAAGCCAAAGAAGAAGAAGAGAAAAAGTTTATGAAAAATTTAAGTACTGAAAATGAAAATTTAATGTCTGAAGCCGGGTTAGTTTGATTTTAAGAATGAAAGAAATGCTGATATCTGTTAATAATAATGAAAGAGGAAATAAAATAAAATTTAAATAATTTTCTAGTCGACTAGAAGAAGCTCGCCTTGTTGTATCTCATCCTACGAGTCTCATTTCCGATATAACCGAAACGAAGAAGAAGCTGATCACTGCGGCACAAGATCTTCAAGAGGAAACCAAGCGGTTGAACGACATGTAATTTATTAAAATGATCCACTATTATTAATTAAATCGAATAATTCCGTAGATTGCGAAAATACGCTTATTAACTATTAAATCTTTTGACAGAATTCGAATGTACGAAGATCTTGGTCCAGACTTTGAAGAGTTACTCGAACAATATGAGAAGATCGAAGGAGAAATTCAATCCAAAGAATGGGTTTTGAAGAATTTGAAAGACTTTCCAAACGTGACTTTGAACGACTCTCTTTGAACTCCTCTGCGACTGTTCTTTCAAGAATCCCTTCCACGTAAAACCAATTTGCGTGAATTTACAATTATTATAAGTAACTAATATAATTATTAAGTACAATATAACATTCAATACTTATTAATTAATGTAGATAGTAGTCTATTATAATTCACTCCAATTATCATTCATAGTTTGTCAATTTGTGTATTTAAGCACGAAATATTTTATAATAGCTCTCGTATTTTCAAATTCCATTTTAGTATTCTACATGAATACAAAAATACTTGTAAAACTGAATTTAATCAGTTTACACATTTCTAGAAAAGAATCGTTGTAATTTCATAAATGTATTATTTCAACTTATTTGTTGTATTAAGTTCTCTTGTCCAATTGAACATCGTTTAGAGGGTCCATTAAATAATGAAACTGAAATTACTATAAATGTATTTATCTATAATAGGATTTCAGTCATTTGTTTCCAATTTGAAATTCTTTACACATCTTATGAGGTACCTAAAAAGTAGTTTATTTAATGCCTACTAAATAGGCATAAACTCCTTAATGATCGAATTTCTCTCGCCATATCTCAGGTATTTAATGTTGCAATGTATATTTGTATGATATCGATGAGAGTTTGTAGAAAGTTGCACGAGTAAAAATGCCATATATGGAATTCCATTTACTTAAATACTTTATTTATTAAATTGTGTATTCAAATTAGTATCCAATGTTTAATAGCTCAAAATACTTACAAATAGGCAAATACTGTAAAATTCATAATTTCTTCGTTGTGTTTTAGAGATTAATACTCAAAATCAAGAATGTATTTTGTAGAGAATTTGTAATACTAAATTGTATCGTAAATATTATTTATTACATTTATATTTATTTACATTAAATAACCTTAAATTGTTCCTTAATAATTTGTAAACAATAAATTCACCATTTAAAAATAATCAATCTTGATCAAATTCATAATTTCACATGTAAAGAACCATTATTACACAAACCTTGAGTTGGGATTAAATTAAACCACCGGGAGTATTCTTCAATTTGATAAACAAATCATACTTAAGGTACTTTATTTGAAATGCTTCGATAACTGCTTTATTAAGCTGAGAGGTATAAATACGTATTTATTGTGTAATGTAAATGATAAATATTAAATCTATCGACTCCTTCGGTAGATCTTGTGAAGCATATCCAAAAACAACTGCTTTGGCAGTTTCGGATTGAGTTGATCAATATTATTAGAAATCATATTGTAGGTTTGATCCTCATATTCAGAATATGCATCTCTCATCCCGAGCTTCACATACAGATCTTTAACTCTCGCGATATTCTCAGCATTTGCAATGCCATAATTTTCCTTAAGAAAAGCCTTCTCTTCATTATTAGCCTTTTGCATAGCGAGGACAAAGAGCCATGAGCATTTGGCATCGGCAATGTCCGTCCCCACTTTCCCAGTAATTTCCTCGTCTCCGAAGCAGTCCAAATAATCGTCTTGGACTTGGAAGAAATGGCCCATTTCCAAAGTGAGGGATCGTGTTTGGCGAAGAAGGTCAGGATCATTGATGCCAGCCTGAATATTCAATTACCATTTAATTATTTATCACTCTCTATAAAAATAGTAATGGAGCAATTGAAATACTGATCGATAAAATTATATTACCATTGTGAGAGCAAGCGAGATGGGAAGGAAGAACGAATAGTAGCTCGTTTTATACTTCACAATCGCTGAATAACGTTCCATGGTATATCTACAGTTAATTAAAATTATTTATTTAAACTTGAATATTTAAGTGAAATGGTAATGGAATTGTCATTTATTTAACTACACTCAAACATCTTCAAAGTTAAAATTAGTAATTGTCTAAATATGAATGGAGTAATTTCCTTACGTGTCTAACTTCCTTTCCAATCCCGTTCTCGTGTCTAAGCTTTGTCCATAGATCGTCTTGAAAGTCACTTCATGGAAGATTTCCAAAATATCTCCGTAATAGTGTTTCCCCTTGAAATGCTTCTTGAGTAACGGGTAAATGGAACTTTCAAGCAGAATAGCATCGTTGAAGGCAGCCTCACCCAAATTGTCTACTTTATACCAACAAGGTCTTCCACGGCGTGTCTCTGAACCATCCATTATGTCATCCGCCACAAGAAAAAATGCTTGAAGCTAAACAATATTTGATAAATTAATTAGAATATAATATTTTTGGATCTTAAATTGGAGATTTTTGTTGAATATAATTCTTGTATTTCGGTCATTTTCTTACAATTTCAACACACCATCCCAGAATATAAGAAAGTCGAGCATTTTCTTCAGTTAATTCATTGGCTAAATAGCGATACGCGAGAGCCAACGCTAGACCTCTGTAAATATTATAAACCTGATTAAGAATTTTTAAATATATGAAAAATTAAATCTTCTAATCTAGATATAATATTCTATAAAAATATATTTAATTAATTAATTAAAGTTTATAAATATTTTTGAACGAATTTTCCAACCTATTTTTCTTTCCATTAGTGACATTGTAGTTGAGAACTCTTCCCAGCCAACGGTTAGTTTCTTGCATATCCCTCAGTTCGGGGTTCTCAGTGAGGTCGCGGATGATTTCAGGGAAGACAGAAATGAATTCTTGTCGTTCCTCCTTTGTAAGCAATTTTGGTTCGTCCATGATAAGCCCTTGGTTGTTGTCTGTTCCCGATACGCTGATCTTCTGAGACGTTACTACGTTCCTGCAACATATTTATATTCAATTAAATATTCAATTGATATTCAAATTTCCAGAATATTCTACTCGTAAATGAGATAGTTTTACACAATATGTCTATTTATTGAAATGCTAAACAAGTAAATTTTAATCTCAACACCCAAAGACTTTCAATCTTATTGTTAGTTGAACCCAAGTTGATTTTTTAAAACTTGTTCTATAAAAATTGACATCACAAGGTTAAACGTAAAAACCTCAACCATAAAATAAAAGCATTAATAATCAATTACTCTAAGATTCTTTTAAAAAGTAATTATATTAGAGTGGGAAAGTAATTTTTATCTCAAAACTATCATTAAGATATATAATTTTAAAATTTACTTTTTATCACACTCTGCAATCTTAATAAGTACAATCCACTTTATGATCAACTTCGATGTTATACAATAATTCTTTAATCTCCTTTTTTATATTTGTACGAAATTTTTTAGAAATGGCTAATCGTAATAAAGTTTATCCATTAAAATAGTGAAAGACAATGAAAATTATAGAGTTATATAAAAGGCATGCCATGCCTTAAACATAGTAGCTACTCTCTTAAATATTTAATATAAAAATATCGAGGATTGATAATACCAACAAATTGTTGTTTATTACGTTTGTTATAAAAATAGACCAATAATAAATTGATACATAACATCTTGTGAGAAATGTTAGGGCTTATAAGAAAATAAGAAAATGTATTATTTAAACGTTGAAGTGAAAACATTAAATCCCATTGAAATGTGTAAGCTTACCAAAGGTAAATGGCAAAGGTGAGGGATAGAAATGGCAAAGGTTGAACGGTTGGAAGGCGAATTCAAACTGGGAGTTATTATGAGGGAGCAAACGATCTTAAGATGGAATCTGCGATTGTTGGCGTCAGGAAAGTGACTGTGAGGTTTGAAGGGAACGGGAAACCCATTTTATACACATCAACATCCCAGGGGATTTAATGAGTGTGAACACCAACAACAAAGATCATTCAATTCCTAATCCTTCCACTCCAATCATTTTTGCCCTCAACGTCAATTCCACTTGGGAAGTTGGAGGAGTTTCACCCTGCGTAAGTAACAATGAGGCATCAGATGGACATCCTTAACATTACTTACGTAGTTGGCCCATCACTCCATCATTCACCCAATTATGACTCTCGTTTAATTTCCCTGCGACTCGTGATGGGTTTTTGATGTAGCCTTAGCCCATATATTTAAAGTCATAAAACAATTTAATCAAATTTCTTTTCCTTCATTTTATTTATTCTTCATTCAATTGTGACATGATTATTGTCTTGTCTTAAAACTCGTAATTTCCGTTTCTAATTGTAAGCTGTAATAGTTATTAGCTTATTATTATTAAGTCTACACACATGTTTGAATTGATTTCAATTGTTGTGTTACCTAAATAAGCCATAACTTCACCTGTAATTAAATTACATTCGTAATGAAAAAAATGGCGAAACTTTTTATGGGAATTTTATTTTGGATGATTTCTCTCATGATTATTACACCATTTGTTCGTTTAATGGATTTATAAGAAATTCATCAATTTTAGATAAAGCCTTAGAAGGTAAATAATTATCATTCTTGATTGAGACTGGAAATTTTTTAATTATAAAAAAGATAAAATTTATGTTAGATCTCAGCTTTTTTATTGCTTATCATTTCACACTTGGAAATGGCTATTTTTTTGGAAAATATTCTCATATAAAGGCTGTGAAATTTTTAAATTACGATAATAAAATGGGGTTTTCCCCAATTGGATTTAATTTGATTTGTCAAATTATGTTAGCTATTAAAGCAAAGTAATAGAACTTAAATATTTTTTTAATAAAATAGTTGTAAAAACCTCAAATAAAAAATCTTGTATTTGAAAATTTTTCCGACGGTAAATTCGATGTGAATGTACAGACACAGACATGGATAATCTCCCATTTCACAAAATTGAGCATAATAAATAATAAGAAAGAAAATGTCTTAATGAGATTTTTTGATTCCAGACTAATAGAATGAAATGTCCTTGGTTAAGTTGTAAAGATCCAAAGAGCTATTTTCTTTATTCTTTTCACTATCAAACAGTCCAAACTAGGAATGTATTTTACTTAATTGTATACACATTACATTACATAGATAATGAAATAATGATTCAGGTTGCATAAATGACCTGTCTATTGAAAAATAGACGATGAGCGTTGATTATACATTTATGTATCTACACTTTAAATCATTAAAATATTTTTTAAATTGGAATTCACGATTTTTGATTTGTTATATACCCCCTGACCTTTAATTTAAGGTTAACATGTTTTTAGAAATTGTTTTTACTGTCATTTCCTCAAGAAATGATATCAGATTTAGGATCCGTTTTACTTAATTATCTAATTTTATTTAAATATATGTAATTAAATCGAAATTGCTGAATCTAATCATGTTGACAATCTGCAGATTTTACCTTGATTTCATCAAAAGTTACGTTTATACACCAGTAATAAAATCCTTTCAATGAAAGATATTTTGCATCTTTTTCCAAATCTGACAAGCAAATTTCTTATAAATTTGAGCCAAAAATGACTTAATAATTATCATGTAAGTATGATTTGAGGAAAAGGACAGAAAATGATAATCAAACAGGTTATATTATCATTATTAGGAAAAGATAAATATTCATAAATTAATTCAAGGAATCTCAAAAAACTTATATTGAATAGAAAAATTGAATTTTTGGGATCAGTACTAGGAAGAACAACTGGCGACTGTTTTCTTATTCTCAGAACATGGCATGGGTTGGAACTGTGAAGAAGCGACCACTCACCAGTTCAACTTTTTATACTCATTCTAAGTATCTGGTCCGGTTTACATACTTTAAATGCACTATCACATGCATTCTTAAACAGCTACAAGTATGTTTACTTGGACCATACCAAGTACTTACAGAATGTATGTTACTATACAATGTACAGAAAATCCAGTATTTAATACATTCGAGAAGATCCCCAAAGTCCACAGCTTTTACAAACTTACATAATCTAAAGGTTTTATATCCCCATACTTCAAAGGATTCAATTCCTTTAAAATTCAGCTTATAAAGTTAGATAATACTACCACATGTGTACCTGCCGGTATAAAGATAGTAGCAGGAAAAGCTTTGATATCAATTTAAAATTCAATTACCTAACAAGAATTTCTTTCATCTATCAACATCCTATCTTCAATTACATATCCTTACATTAGTACATCTTCAAATCTTGTTATATAAAATATTCTTCTATTATATCTTTTAGTTGGAACTTAAAAGTAATGCCATATTGAGTATTTCAATAAATTAATCCAGACGATTCAACGTTTGAATACATGTAATAGAAATACAGCAAATACAACTCGTATCAATATATTATATAGTTTTATAAGTAGCTACTACTATATTATATAGGCAGTGTAATTGCAACCTGCCCACTCGCTAATGAAAAAAAATCGGAATAGGGTTGAGATATAGGTTTAAAAAAATCTCATCTTCATTTGATAGGTCTATGAGTTAAAGAGTGAAGAACAAAAGCCACAGAACCCACATGCTCATTGCCCATCCCTTTTTTCCAAATCCTATCATGATTTCATGATCATTCCAAATACAATTCCAACATTCAACAATCTTACGAATTTCAGTCAGACCTTATTGGATAAATTGAAGAAAGCGGTTGAAAGGTTCGAGAACGTTCGTTCTTCTTATGGATGCTGGACGTGGAGAATTTATTGTAGTTATTGCAGAGAGGACGAAGAGATTCTTTTTCTAAGCGTTGAAATACTCCGATCAAGTTAACCATTTGTGACATCAATTTTCGGCTCATTTTTATTCTTGATCCTACAAAATATACTTTTAGATTCATTATTGCATCGGGTTTGTTTTATCATCAATATCGTTAATTTTAGTAAATGTTTAATGTAAGGTTGGCATTATCAGGGTTAAACTAATGTAAAATATGGATCAAGTGGCTATTTGTAAAAATATGGGTCAAGTTAAATGTTGTTAATTTTAAAGTACAGTTTATACTAGGTCATAACTGGACCAAAACAATATTGACATTATTAAATTTTAAATTCATTTGTTCAATAGATCGAAAAGGAATGTTTGGAGCTGAATAAAAACATTTGTTTATTTATCATTAGCTTCATTAGTTTATATGAAAAGGACCTTTATATGTAATTGTCGATGGAATGGAAATTGTGGTAGGTTAATTTTTCCAACCAGACTTTTCCAAGCTTCATTGCGTCTGATTTTGCATAAAGCTATACAAATACATAAAATTAGCAATGTGCTTTTACATAAGGCAATAAAATGTGCATTTTTATCCTTTATCAAGGATTCATGGATAATAAAAACCTTGCAGTTGAAATATTGCAGTTCTATTAGGTTTTATCTGATTATTCCAAGCTAATTACATTTAATCTCCGATTGCCAGAAAGTAAACCCGAGTTTTCGGATTTTGGAAAAGGTATATCAATATTAATTATATAACCCATACCATATCCCTTTATAGCACATTCGTGTTATCGATTTTTGCTCGTTGGTAAATAATAAACGGTTCAATAATTTGAAAGAGCTAGAAAATATATCGTCCTAATTTTAATCATAAATTAAAATTCTCAGAGTGCAGAGCTATAAACATTCTTGCAAAACACACTATAACATTATAAATAATTAGATATAAGGGATTAATTAAGTTTTAATTGCAAAGAGTAAAATACTCTCTTATCAGATAGGCCCCCAAAGGAAAGGAATTTTAAAATAAATGAAGCTTACCTTCAATGCAACACTTTTTAACTAATGGAAGACTTGTATAATATCAGTACTTTATAGTAAATGCAGCTTTGATCTTTGGCAGTTTATTATTGTTGTAATTGTCGGTTAAATTAAGTACAATAGTTCCTCAAATCACAACTTTTGAGCGTCGAAATTTCAAAATATAAAGTCCCTAAAATTGAAGATCGCAATTGAATAATACTCAATTGAATAATACGTATAAATAAATGCTATCTTGAATAATTTAATAAGTACGTGTTAATTAATTTATCTTGGTTAACTAAAGCTAGTTAAATAGCGGAATCGAAAAGTCTCATGTTCTCTGCCAGTTTGGTATTCGGCAAGTTGGGCTGTTCCTAAATACGGATTTCAAACTTCCCAAACCTTCTGCATGGGGTCAAGATACTGTGTGTGGAGAAAAGAGCAAAATATATTAACCGAGACTCAAGTAGGCGAACATTCATTGCAAATTAGTATTTTAACCTAAAATTAAACCATTTAACTCATTTTTAACCCTCTTTCACTTCCGGTCTTTGTAAACAAATCAACGAATGCAATTTCCTCCTAATTTTAATTAAATACAGCTTTACTCTTTTAGATTTTAACTAAAACCCATCAAGTCTGAATTTGCTGCTCACTTTCTTGTTCATAATGAGGATTAAAAAATTAAGTTAATTATTTTAAAATATTGCAACTCCTCATTTGTGTTGATCTTTATTTGAAGTGGAATTGAAGCGTATTTAATAGTGCGACGAACATTTGCAATTCAAGTAAGTTAATATTTAAATATCCTTAATTTAAACAATTCATATGGCTCAATCTGTCCAAAACTGAATATTTTATTTGTTAATTGTTTAAATGATTGTGAAAATAACGACTATTTGTATTCTTCATAGGTGAGTTTTTTGAAGATAAGGATCAGACCATCATCAATGCGTATTACTAGCTCTAGTAATCAGTTGCAAAAGCCGAATGTGATGTCAGATCAGAGCCGGAAGGTGTTAGAAGAAATTCAAAAAACGAAAACTCTTCTGAAGCAAGGCACGGTCGCTTCGTTAGGATTAAACTTCCCATCTACAACCCCATCAAATAACCATTATACCCTTGTAAGTTTAAATTTCAATTATTTCAATATTAAAAGCACAGATGGTTGATTATTTAAACAATTTTTATTCATTATACGATGTACGATTTTAATTTAATTTTTAATTAAATTTAATTTCCAGCCCGCGGGAGGATTCGGTGACGCTCATCTTTCTCCCATCCAACGCTCAGCAATGCAAACACTGCAGCAAGCGAATGCATCTAGTTTCGGCTACTTCGTATCCCAAGACTCTCATTTCGGCAACCACATCCTACCAGTTCTCCCAAGATTGGAAGTCGCTCCGATCAAGGCGGAGAAGAACTGATCCATTTCTCCTTCATCTATTTAATCCTCCAGTTCCCTCCACGCCTCGGCGATTCAAACGACTTCAAAGTGGAGGGGGTTAAAATGAAAATCAAGGAGTTAGAAATATGGCTCTCACAATGTGAACCATTTTACAAGCCCAAAGTTCATCTTGAGCAGTATGCAACCTCAGGGCATATTGCGGCCAGAATGATTTACGCTTCACAGCACCATATTGATGGTACTCCTTCAGTCATTCAGATTCATTCTTTGGGGATGAAAGGATTGTTGGTTTAATTTAACAATGTTTTCAGGAGCTGTTGTGGCAGACTTAGGAAGCGGCTGTGGGATCTTATCAATAGGAGCTGTGATGGCCGGAGCTACATACGTCTGTGGATTGGAAATTGATGGCGAGGCAATTTCAACGGCAATAAAAAATACCTATGATATTTTTGAAGACGGAGAAGATGCCGCTGTGAATTTTGTTCAAACAGAAATAACTCTTAAAAATGACTCATTATCACGGTTCTCTTCGCTCTTTGACGTTGTAAGTCCAATTATAATTACTTTATTTTATTTTAATATTAAAATTTTAATTTTAAAGCAAAGTTCCAAATTGAACATGAACAAATTGAACATGGTCATGAGTTGTGACCCTAATTTGATGTCTAGCTTATCTAATAAATATGGAATTTATTTTCAGGTCGTGATGAATCCTCCATTTGGGACGAAGAATAACGGCGGGGCTGATCTTAATTTTTTGAAGGCAGCGTCCTTCATGGTGCGAAAGGGAGGACACATATACTCCCTCCACAAAAGTTCTACTCGTGGATTTTTCGAGAAGAAACTTTTGGAAGAGAATGTGTTGAGTGGAGTGACTGTGGGGGGCGAGGTTCCCTTTGCGAAGCTTAAAGGTGAAGTCCTGGCCGAGGTCCAATTCGACCTCCCCAGATGTTACAGATTTCATCGGGAGAAAATTAAAGACATCGCAGTCGACTTTTGGCACTTTGAGAAACTTTAACTCTGTTGACTTCTATCTATTTGTGCCTCATTTTCATCCACAAGTGAAGTAGTCGACGTAGTCAGTCAGGGACGAAGAAGGGAGATCCATTTTCAAGTTCTACGTTATTCCACTATTATTCTACCTTTGAAGTATTCACGAAAATGCAATTCAGATGTTGTCAGTGCACTTGGTTCTTCTTAATATGTATTTTGATATATTTAATTTGAACTTTGTATATTTTCAGGTATAATCACAAAATATACTTTTAGACATATGGAATTTTATATTCTCATATATAACTTATCGCAAATACATACATACCTACATGAATTACTTAATTATGATTAATCCATAAGTATCAAATCGGCAACAACGAATTAGTAATGTATAGACTAACACTTAAAATCTTTTTAATTATCGACTAACTACTAATGATGTATGATCAAAAGTTGGAAATGGTTATTATTTATTTTAACTCTACTCATAAAGTACATTATGTTAAAAATATGATATTCATACGATTTAATGCTCTAATAAACAATGAATAAATGTTGAACCTAAAATAAATCCGAAAAATCCATTTAATTATGATTTTCTCATCAATTCCAAATAAACATTTAAATATATTTATTACTATTATCTCAATTGTTAAATATCCATAGTTTGTTTTTGCTTCGACTTATGCAAATTGAGTTGACTATTTATTTTACAACAATTGCCTTTCCTAAAATAGTGAATAATACTAATAATGTTTGTTATCGTCCTTTATAAATTATGGGTTACACGTGTAAGTGTAATAGAATATTCAATTTTAAAGATAAGGATGAAAAATCATTTCTCTTATCACTTATAAAATAGACACTTCCTACTTAAGTTCATTAAGATTAAATATATCAAGGTAGTTTGATGGTATTTTACAATGGTATTATACAGGGAGGGCCATAAGTATCTTTCTTTTTTTTTAATCTTATTGTATCTCTTTTAATCTTTAACCAATTTTTATAACATTTGGCAATGGTAATGCTTATATATTATATAACATATATATAACATTATTTTGTCACTTGAGCTCCATCAACTTCGAGACAGCGTTGCAAATGCCCCCCGACAGCTTCACATGCACGTTTGCACATAGCAACCGGAACTTCTGCAAACGCTTCGGCTGTTCCAGCTTGAGTTCAGCAAGTGTTGATGGATTCTTGATATAAACCTTGCTTTTGACAATACCGCATAAAAATAAGTCCAAGGGAGTGAGATCTGGAGACGTGGAGGCCATTGAAAAGCGCCTCGTCGGGCTTCGTCCTACCCTTTGCGTTCCAAAGTTCGCGCTTTCTCAAAGAAAAGTAGCTGTCGTTTATTTACGGTTTAACCATATTAGTTTTTAGTTTGCTTCATAATAGATGGATATATTTAACATAAATCACCGATGTTTAAAGATTTTATCTTTAATCACATTAAAAAGGTTATCCATTTAAAAAAGAATAGATACTTATGGTCCTCCCTGTACATTACATGCTGAAAAAGCTAATGTGGCTTTTTATGAGTTTAGGAAACTTTACATTACTCTGTCATTATAAAGTTCACGACTTTTTTCAGTCAGCCTTTGTATCAAAATCAAAAGTTAAAGATTACATATTATAATAACTTATTAAAGACTTATATTATGTACTCTGTAAAATATACTCTATAACATAGTAGACATTAGTTCATGTTTCATAATATTAGTATTTGATGACATTGATAAGCATATTTCTTATTTAATGGTTCGTACGATTTGGATATGTAATATCATACAATAGAGTACATGGGTATATTTAAATAAGCACAAGTGTTACGTGCATATCTGCATATTATCATTTTAAGTGTTTGTGAATATAATCTTTTATGGTTTAATTGATCCTGGAGGTCTTTTTATCTCTCAAGTGGGTTCGACGTCTTTTCCAATCTCAACTTCACCAAATGTTATTTCGTTTAATCCGTGCTTCTATAAAATTCATTTTCTTATTAACTTTCACTCTATCGATAAAGTTGCTTCTGAGAGTCATCAAATTCTTGGGCTGGAATTTGCAACATAATTTTACACGTAAGGAATCTACTTTTTTTTTATTTAATTCAAAGTTAATTGAGTTAAATAGAGGAAACCGAGAGGATGCATCAACCAGAAGACTATGAAAATAACAAATCTGCAGCGAAGAGGGATACAGATCAATTCACTACAGAATTGATATCCAAAATGCATTGGAGTCAAAATGAAGCCATATTAGATTATGGTAAATAAAATTATTTTACCAAAAATACTCTGGGTTAATTAATTAATTATTTTAATTTGGTTAAACTTTACCAACGGTTTTTCAAATTTAAGGTTGCGGTGCTGGTTCAGTGGCGAGGGAACATTTTGTTCCACTTGTTCAAAAACATAATTCGACGCTCGAATGCATTGAGTAATTACACAAAATGTTAAGATGCTCTGAAATACATAGTTTAGAGGATCAAAATCAAAAATTAATATTTAAAGATGTGATTGATTTAATTTAATACTTTAATTCATCTTCATATCTATAATTAGCATAATGTTTATATTAAGTTTTTACTACTAGCATATCGGCAGAGATGATAAACCATGCAGTTGAGAATTTCCCTCATCCACTTGTTAAGTACATTCAAGGAGACATTTTATCAGATTCGTTTCCTTATTTGCAGCAATCATTTGACAAAATATTTGCGATTTACGTCCTTCACTTTATAAGAGATTACAAGTAACGCCATTTGAGATTTTAAATTAGATTAATTAAATTATGACAATCAATTTATTTTAAATCGATAGGCTCTCCCTGGTGTAATGCTGGAATCGCTTATTGAATCTAATCAATAAGTTGATTCTTTACCTTATGCATGTTTGAATAAAAAGAATTCAATTATAAAATTTACACTTTTTGATTCAGGAAAGCTATTAAGAGATTTTACGAAATCTTAAAACCAGGAGGTCAATTTGGTTTCACTATTTTAAGTCATGCCAGAGTGTTTGAAATCTACCAATATCTTGGTCCAATGCCAAAGTGGTCAAAGTATTTTGCAGTAAGTGACAATCTGGATCATAATTATCTAACTCTTACTAAAAACCATTTTTAATTAATATCATTAAATTGATAAACAAAGCAAAAAAGATTTAATGCACTCAATTAATTAAATATAGGGCTATGAAAAATATGTTCCAGAGTGGTTTGAAAAATGTGAAATCGCAGAGGAGTCGATTAAAAAAGCTGTGTTGGAAGCAGGGTTTGTTATCAATGAAGTCAAAACAGCAAAGCAGACATATCATTTTCCAAAATTTGAGACTCTCATTGGTTTGCCTTTATAAATGCAACTTTAATCTAAATTTATGATAGCATTGAGTTATAATTCACAATAAGAAAAAATCTGTGTATATAATTTCAATCTCTTAATGCTTCTTTATAGAGCTTTACATTGCCTTGAATCCCTTTATGAAGCGAATTCCAGAAGAGCTTCATGCCGACTTAAGAAATGAATATCGAAAGTATTTGGCCAAATATTACGAAGTTCCCTCAGATTCACCGTCAATTGATTCACGCTATGAGATGATTGTTGGGCTTGTTCAAAAAATGTAAAGACTTTTCATCATAATGTTTTTAGTGATTTCATAACGGACGGATACCTTTTGTATAGCATTCTTTGAAAATTATTAATTTATTAAATGCAATTTCTCAATAATATAAAATGTATTTTTTCATTCATCATTCATAAATATTTTTTAAATATTTAAAATCTTTAACCATGTATTTACACTCTATGTTTACGTTTTACAATGAAATTATCATATAAAATTAACTAACTGAAATTCTACAAATATTCAATTAAAACTTTTTCTTAAAAATTCTATGAAATATTTTATTAAACTATACAGAAATTAAGTTTATTCTGATATATTATTTGATAAGTAATAAGAGATACAAAAATTTACAAAAGCTTAAATTATTATTTTTACTAATTTATAAATAGTATTTTTTGCACTAAAAACATTTAGCATATTTTGCAAGTTTGGAGTGCTCGATTAAAACGTTTTCAAAGCCGTCGTGTTCTTTTAAGATTGTTTAAAATTGATTTCATTTCTTCTACAGCCGTTGCATCATCTTTTTCAGGTTCCTAGATTAAAAATAATTGTTAAAGTTTAAAAGAGAAATCATTCTTACGTTCTTATACTGATAATGGTATATACATAAGTTCATATATTTATGATGATTATTATTTAATTTATAACATTTCATTTAATGTGTAAGTAAGTGTATGTAATGTTTAAAGTATACCATTCTTGAAGGAGACTTTTCCATAGGACGAAGTTTGATTCCTTTCTTTAATTGCGAAATCATGTCATCAATTTGAGGTGTTGCTGAAACAGTCAAACTTTTTGGCCCATAACCATCACCATCTAAACTATTTTGACTCCCAGAGAGCGAATTTCCTCCTCCTCTTTTTATTCTCAAAATGGTATTTGTGCCATTATTGCCATTAAAGGCTGGCGGGGGCGGAGGAGGCGGCGGAGGTCCATTGACAACAAAAGCCGGCATTGGAGGCGGAGGAGGAGCTGCGACGCGATTCAACACCCCGTTTTCAATGTCAATTGAAAGATTTTCCATTTTCCTCTCTGCTTCTTCTGCCCTAGTTCTTAAAAGCTTCACTTGTTCCTCTAGAGCTTTAATTTTCGCATCTGTTTGGATTGTTGAAGTTTCTTCGTGGAATTCTGTATCGCTCAATCGACTCTGTAAATAAACATAGAGAAACTCAACTTAAAAGAAAGATTCATTTATTTTCATCTCAAAAAGGAAATTAGGAACATTGAGGAATTCAGTTTAAAATTTTAGCTAATATGTCGAAACAATCCTAAATAATAAATAACTAATCAGAAATTATAATCAGAAAACATATAAAATGAGTCCTCTTATTAAAATCGAATGACTCAATGATTTTAATTCAAATAATGTTATTGTTAAACCTCCAAGTAAAAGATTTGTTGTTCGAAAGCCTCCTTCTGATCGTCAAGTGCCGTTTCGAGTTCACTAATCTGATTTAAAGCATCCGACAGCCGGCTGTCATTCAATGAGTCTGCCATGAAGACCAAACTTTGCCTTTGAAGAATGTTCTTTTCTGTGCCGAGCTGAAAGTAAAATGGAAGTCAAAAGCCATCCACACAACTACAATTAAAGGACAAAGACGACAATGAGGTTTTGAAGAATAATCAAGGCCTACTTTTCTCAGTTGGGCTTCAACGGCATTGAGCTTCTCTTGGTCAAGAGCGCCCTTTCTCTTTAAATTCTCAAGTTCGATATTTGTATCCTCGAGGTTCGACTGGTAGCGTCGTGATTCCAAGTCAATCTTCTTCACTTGATTTCTTAGCCGATCGTTCTCGCCTTTCGACGAATTCACGGAGTCTGTCATCATCATGATCGACTCTTGTGTTTCAAATTCGGCCAGCTTCGTGTTTTCCAACTCAGAGTCGAGATCAACCACTCGAGATTCAAGTTCTTAACATGCAAAAAATATCATGTATAAGAAGTAAATTAATGATATTTGTATTAAAGTTATAACTCAATTAACTACTAATCGTAAGCTATACATATAGCATTTTAACAATAGTTATTTTATGTATTATAGCATATGAGTAAATTCATTAAGTCCAAGGTTCTTTAATAAGAATTGGTTCAAATGAGGTTGGAATGGTTGGAATGGGCGGGTGGAGGAAACGGGTATACCTTTAACTCTATTCCGAAGGTAGAGAATTTCCCTGTCGTTATCTGGATTTTCAATCTCCGCTACTTCCTCCAATGCAAAATTTCCTGGCTCGCCAATTTGCTGCATCATGAGGGCGCTTTGTCTCTTCAGCCGACGGTTCTCTTTATTGTACTGATAAATGGATTATAACAAATATAAAAATGATTCAATGATTCGCCCAGCTAATCTTAGCAAATATCTTACTTCATCAACTCGGTTCAATGCTTCGGATTTTGCATTGTTCTCTGACTCATACTTCTTTTTAAGTTTGTAATACTCAGCGTACACTGCTTCAGATGCTATAATAATTAAAATTAAAATCAAAATTAACATACCTAATATATTTATACCAACTCGTTATACTGTTTAATATATTTTTGATATTGATTAGATTTAAAAAATATATTTTTTATTTATTCGGACCTTTTCTGAGAGAATCCAATTGACTCGTCGCTCCTTCAAACCTCCCCGCAAGCCTTTCATGATCATTGTAGAGATCTTGGAATCTTCGTCGGAGCTCTTCATAATCTCTCGTCGCTGTAAAAGAAAGAGATGTTAGAGGATAAAAATACGTTGAAGCGTGTCCACTTCCTCATCGGATTAGTTATCAAATGGAACCGCGAGTCTTTGATTAATAATTTACTTGCCCATTTCAGGCAGGAGGAAAGTGGGAGAGTGAAACAAAGAAGAAATGATTGATCACGGCCCGTTATGCACTTGCGGTCCACTTGGGATGTTCAACATCTCCTGACCGAAACTCCTAACGATCTCAATCCCCACACAGAGAGATCTAAACTTATTGGTGTGGATGGAGAGAAATGAGCGTGGATGTGAACGACTGCTGGTTAGAGTTGAACGGTCACAGTGGGGAATAAATAACTTTTAATATTCTCCTGCATTCACAATTTCACATTGATGCATCTCATAATTCCCATGTTAAATGTACATACTACATGTTATATATAGTACATTAATATTAGTATTTACATTAGTTTTAATTGTGGGGGTTCTGCCCTGCCTTCTTGCGCTTAATCGGAGCTAATAGGGAAATCTCAATCAAGTCAACCAAATGCAGGAATGAACGGCCGACGTTTTAAAATGATTTAATTCTGAATTTAGGTTAGCCTTATTGCATAATGTTGGTTCTGTTTACACGATATTTACACGGATTCAATACAATACAAGATTCATATTTTTTTCCTTCCTTTTATGGTGGGTTGATAATTTACTCCTTACATAACGGGCATTTCTTTGTATTATGGGCATTTGTTTGTATGCGAAGACAAGGCTACGTTACTTTTCTGATATTTGTCTAATGTTATGTTATGCTCCTGAGTCTTCAGCGGTTTCTTAAATACAACTCCATACGAAGCCATTCCAAGGTAATTATCGTGATTTTCTCTAGGGAAGAATCCTCACTTGTAATAATTTAGATGTGATATATTATATGAAATAAGAAATTAGGAAAGGACGTGAAGCGACATAACTTTGTTCATTAGAGGCCAAGGAAAGATTCATACTAAGAATGCATGGAGTTTAATGTTTGATATAACTACAGAATGTATATTTATGCATATGATATTTAACTGTTAGATCTTTGGTTTTTGGGGATGATTTTCAAATGTGGATGTGGGGAACCATGTGGAATTGTTTAGAAATGAGAAATTGACCAACCTTTGCTGGCCAAATTGACAAGTTGAAGTCGCTTCTTTTCGCTTTCCTCGTATTTTTCTTTCCAGTCGATGGCCCCGTACAATTTCCCAGAACCAGATCCCACGTTTGTCCTACTTCCTCCAAACCCATGAGACATTGAGTCATTGAGTTGGGGGATAGGGTTGGTGCGTCCATTGTTCCCCGCCGCGTGTCTTGTCACTCTCAAGTTGCCAGAGCTCGGGATGCTTGTCAGCTTCGGAATCGAACTCGACATGGTTTTAGTAGGCGTTCGGGGCTTCGTTTTCGGCCCACTTGTGGGGCTCTGCGTGGTTGGATATCCTTCTTTTACTGTTGGGCTGCTGAGGTTGATCGTCAAACTTGCTTTCTTAGCCAGAAGCGGCGGTTTGACTGGAATTGCCACTGGAGTAGATTCGCGAATGTCACGAATAATGTGAGGTGATTCGCGATTGATTTGAGGAACTTCGCGAATGATTTGAGAAGTTTCGCGAATGATCTGAGGAGATTGGCGGATTATTTCTGGACAAGGAGGCTCACGGAAGTGAAATTGACCACTTGGATTTTCTCGTAATTTTGAAGGTGAATTTTCAGGATGTTGGGGAGGAGAATTTTCGCGTATTTGTCGTGGAGGTTCATTCTTGGTGTTATTTGTAAGAGGAAAAGAATTCTTGTCGTTATTTTGAGTCCACTTTGGAGTGTTGTGAGGGAGGTTCTGGAAAGTGGTCGGGGGTTGTTGGAACTTTTCCTCACACGTTTCCTGACTCATTCCGTCGCTCCTTCCCTTGTACTTATTATTATTCCCGAGACTTGTATTTATTATTCTTACAGACTCCGGAGATTCCTTCTTTGAGCCAAAAACGAGACCTGGAGAGGAGAAGGAGTCCAACGATGACTGGTTTTGGAACTGGAGAATGCGGCTTTTAACGTTAGACATTTTCCCAATTTAATCCTTTTCGAGTGTCGGATATAGTTTGTATATTGTTATATGCCCTGATAGGCTGATAGTAGCAGATAATGTATCCGATAAGAGTTCGGAGTATAAACGCTGATTGACTTCGTTGTTTGATTCAGGAATCAATTCTCTCACTAAATAAATAAATAGAACATGAGCAATGGATATTTCAATAGAATTGTTGTTAAAATGGGAAGCAAATAAAAAGATAATGATTGATGAACTCAGTGTTAAATATTTACTGCTAAATGCTATTATTTGCTCTATATGCAACATAAATTACCTCATTCAGAGTTTGTCTATTTAATATTTAACAAGTATTTACCTAGTTAGGTATGTATAAATGAAATAACTTATTAAATAATAGTTTTGATAAATAATAATAATATTGAAATTGCTTAAGTTGAAGAGAAATGACTCGAGAACTTAGATAGTACCTAATCTTATATACTGAAGTTAACGGAAATATTGCTAAAATTTTTGGCACTAAATAATTAAAGTATAAATTTTATAGTCTTCAATATTTATTGACATCATAAATAAGCACTGTGCGGTTTGAAGATTTTTATCCTTGTTCAATTTTTCGCGTATCAACGACGCGATTGCCATTTTACATTGTCAAATTGAGGAAACTAGTAGAGGTTAACATAATTTGTAAAAAATGGCTACGATTATGCTAATTTTATGAACGAGGTTCAAGAACTGCGAAAAAGGGTGAATGAGCAACGTGCATGAGTCGCCTGTGTTCGCAAGTCGCATTTCTTGTTCTGACTCTTCTGACTTCCTGACGCAGGGATTGTAATCTCTCCCCGTTTAATACACAATGGTCATTTAATCAGCCATTTCTCCTACTCAGCTCTTGATTCATTTGATCATTTTCCCACTTATCAGTTAGAAAGTTTGGCCTACTCATACTGATGGCAATAAAGAGGCAATCATTGTGATTTCATTACTTTCAATTAAACATTCCTTTCATAAATGAATGGTTTCTTTGAAACTATTGAAGCATGGGGCATAAGAATTGAAATTAGTAATCAAATCATCTTCTGTTGTTGTAAGTTAGACAGCAAACTTGTGCACAACTACTCAAACCTCTTTTACATAAAAAGAATATTATTCATACAAGAACACAAATAGCAGAATACAATATAATAAGTATTGTATGTACCATATACCAATGAGTAATTGAAATTTTTTAAAATTCTCTATTGTTGACTCAAATGTAATATTGTAATTGTTTCAAATTTTTATAAATAAAATAAAAAATCCAATAAAGCAAACTTGTATATAAAACTGACATTAAGAGACAAAAGCAACAATCCAATAAATGTTTAAATAAAAATGAAGATGTTAACGGGGATGACGAATTACAAGTAAATTAATGACTAAGAAAATTAATGACTAATAAGTTAGTTTTAGTTTTTAAATTATATTGAATAATAAATTAATTTAAAATATATTATAGATGTGACGCTGCTATATTCTTTATAACTCAAATTTTAATCTTTTATTATAAAGTTGTCAATAAAAATCTTATCTAATTTGTAAAGTGCTTATGGATGTTTTGGGGTGAAAAATGATCGACATTTGGAATTGGTCTATCGAAATTAAAATTTACTTACACTTTGTAGCTTCCTAATGATCAGCACGCAAGTTGTCTCGTTTTGCCTAATAGGACGTCCGAGGCCGAAAGCGTGGAAATGTGAACGGCGACTTGCAAAAGTTTCCTCTAATAGGCTTTCCTAAATCTTCTATAAAAGGGAATTGTAAGACAGGTATTATAAGATCCTATTATCTAGACACACCTTTGAATTTCAATGCCGGACGGATGCCCAAAATTTGCAATTCAAGGAGAGTCTTTTCCTGTCCACGGCTCTTACGTCTCATGTAGAGAATCCAAACCGCCGACTTTGACTTGTCACCTAACGTCCGTTTATTCCTCCAAAGGGGATCTAAATTTCTTAATCCATCTGACTATAAAATCCACAAAAGCTTCCCCTAGCCTGATTATACAAACTTTTTTCCTCCAACTAATTATGTATTTATGAACGTCTGGAGGATAAAGGAGGAAAGCCGAGTCTGTCGCGTTGGGTCGAATCTGTAAGGGAGAATGAGAAAGGACGTGAAGATCTCTTCCCTTTTTTCTCCTGAGTGAGTCATGGGGTAAAAAGGTAAGGGGACGGTCGGCTCCTGCCGGAGTTGATCACTTTTCAATATTGAACACATAGCCCTTGCTGTGAAGAAGGATAAATAGCAGAGACGTCCACAGGTACATTCCCCTTTGGCGAATTAATTTTATTTATTATTTCCCTTCCTTCCTCTCTCGAGGGTTGATGCAGAAGGGTTGACTGAGGATTTCCTCCACACACACACCGTTCCTTCAATTATGAAAAATGTTTGCACTTCTCATTTACTAGTTTTTACCTCGCTCCTCGGCCCATTCGTCAGGATGCCCAGGATGGGACGATAAGTTAAATCCACATTTTTACATTACAAGGAACGGAGAGTTCACAAGTGGTGAATCTCCACTTGCCTTCATACCTTTGAATGAATTTTCAATGAGGGGTCAAAAACGTGAAGGGAAAAATTCCCAATTTCTAATCCAACTTTCCTATGTCCATTCCGAGTGGGGAAAAATGAGTATTGGTTAGCCCAACAATGCACGGCTTAATCATTTTTCACTTAAGTGATTTTTAAGTTGGGCTGTTCTGTGTGACACTCACTTTCAGTTTGACATCTTTCTTAGAGGTAGTTCGCACATACTATTCTATATCAGGGCCGGCCTTATAGCTTGGTAAAAATTTTGAGGTCCTAGGCAAGGAAAATTTTGAGGCCCCCAAATTTTATATTTAAGTTATATAAGGTTTTCCTGATAGTTATATGTATTAGTTTATATCAAATTTATCTTTTATTTCGCATAATGAATAGCCCTTAATGAATTCCAGATTTTTTTAAAATTCAAACAAAAATCTACTACCTGAACGACCTTTAGGTCGTTAGAAAATTTTTGATAATTTGGAATAAAAATCTTTAGTGGGATAATTAATAGACCTTCAGATAATGAGAATTTTTTTAAAACACCGATAAATTTTTTGAAAATCTCTATTTAAATTTTTTACTATAGTTCATTCACGAGTAACTTGCACTTGAGATATACATTGGCCCATTATGTGCATTAAAAATATTCTCAGTTTAGTTGGTAACAAAATTTAAATAATGCAGATGCAGGGGCCATCCTATAACTCAAATGCAAGTTGCTCGTGAATGAACTATAGATTTTTATTAGAATAAATTTTTTTATAGATTGGGATTAAAAATCTGTATTAAAATCTTTGTGTTCCACTGATCATTTGGGCAATTTTGACTAAAACCGCTATCTGGGATCTGAATATTAGCCACAAGATATATATACTAACTAAAAATATTAAAAATTATTTACGGCTTTGACGTATTTTAATACAGTTCCTATAAAAATCCGGATTTTATCTAGTTCATGACAAGATTTTAAGTCATTTTATCTAGTATAGAGAACAATTTTTTGAGGCCTTAGGCGGCCGCCTAGTCCGCCTATACTTAAAGCCGGCCCTGTTCTATATAATACCAATGTATATAGATAGTACAATACAAACATCTTATATGTAACATACTCACTTTACATTACTTATTGTTAATAGAAGCAATATGACCATATTATAATAATACTTACTTACATAAATTCTATTGTATATATCAGACTTGAGTCTGCATACCTTTTAAAATCTTAATAACACTTTGAGCTCAGTTTGAAACCCTTGTTGGATAAAGAAGAGCTTGTGTAAAGTTTTAACATTTGACTTCAGGAGAAGGGTAAGAATGCCTAGAGGTGAAAAGGGACAAATAGTATAAGAAAGATCAACTTATTAAGAAGTGTTTGTTTAACTATTTATTATTATAAGAATCTTAATGTGAGCTTAAAGTTTGCTCTTTATTTTTGATATAAAGTAAATATAAATATTTTTAATAAAGGCCTAAAACATTTTTAATTACTTTTAAACCAAAATGTTGATGTTAAAACTCCATGTTATGTAATGTAATGGATTTTATTCAGAAAAGCAAAATTCAAAAATATTTCATAACAATAAGTTTACAATTGCTAGACGAACTAGAGATCACGGCCTATGCTACAAGCAAGGTATTTAAGTGAACCCTAAAAT